>BSQZ01000020.1:5607306-5852306 GCA_033239005.1 Lamellibrachia satsuma | reverse complement strand
AACACTCATTGCATGGCTCCATTTCCCACCAAATGATAACAGTTAGTAGAGCCCTGCAAATGTCCAAGTATTTGTTAATAAACAAATAGGCCAGATAACTCGGGCCTTATCTCATTCTCTTTTCTTATAGTGAAATGTAGAATGCACGTGTTTCAATCAAAAGTTTTGGTTGAGCGGACGAATTTATCTGAAGTTTGATCCTCGCATACTTATGGGTCTGGAGTGCACCCACTGTTTGATAGCTGGTGTATGGAGGATGGGTATGTGGTGGCGACACATTTCTGTGTGGTGCGTCTATTGCTGTAGTGTAGTGTGCAGTTTGTAGTGCATGCACCTCACACTCGCCATGGTGTGTTTGGGGGGCGTTGGGCTTTGGTTTAATGTTTTGTGCGCCACTATATGCTAGCGTGGTAAAAATAATGGGTGACGAAGCTTGCCACCCCCCGCGAGATCCTAGCTACGTCACTGCCTCACACTCTCGCTTTTAGCTACATTCGTCAGCTGGTTCCCTTACATTGGTGAAAAGGGGATGATTGCACATTCCTCCCCTACAGGTATATCATCACCTTTCCCGTACCATAATCACGAGTACGTAAACCACAACAGTAATATATGTCATAGTCATACATGAGAATACGTTGCTGGAATGTAAGAACAATGTATGCCAAAAGAAAAACAGCTACAGTGATAAAACAAATTATATAAACTAAAATCCTAGATATCAGTGAGGTTATGTGGAACGGATTTTACAAAAATCAGAGCATCTATACTTCATCCATACTTCATTCAAGAACGAAAGAGGTACACCAGAGAGGAGTAGCAATCATTACTAATACCGAGGCACAAATGAACGACATCAGACAGAGTTAAACGCAACAACAACGCTTCAACAAAGGCAAATATAAACAGATGAGAACAAATCTGACGAATATAGGTTGGAATGACTTGCTGAAGAACAAGACCTGTTTAAAATATGATATGACGGTATTACTGAGAGATTTATTCCATTAAGAAAACAAGGGAATAGGTCCAGGAAGAAATAAATGTAAAAATAGGCTATTAGAAAATGTATCAC
This sequence comes from Lamellibrachia satsuma, assembly GCA_033239005.1. NCBI lineage: Eukaryota > Metazoa > Annelida > Polychaeta > Sabellida > Siboglinidae > Lamellibrachia > Lamellibrachia satsuma. The sequence continues at coordinate 5,851,231 of BSQZ01000020.1, read as the reverse complement.
AAGCATATGCTGTGGAGGGTACATAAACGCACTGGAAATGTAGAAAACTATACAAACTACAAAGAGGCACTTGACCATAAGTACAACTGAAATGAGAAAACCTTTGACATAAATTGGTAGGTAACTTGACAAATAACAGCAATAATTGTTATGCTTATGTACGGAGTAAACGGAAAATTCGAGATAAGGTCGGACCACTGGAAAACAACAGTTGAAATATAATTTCAGACGGGTTTCAAGTGGGAGAGGTCCTGAATGAATAATTCTGCTCAGCTTTTAGCACAGAAGGTATCAGCTCACTTCCAATTGCTAGATTTGAGGCCGATAATTCCTGAAAGGACAACAAAGAAAATTAAAAAGATGAAAGATAATAAATGACCTGGAGTTGATGGTACACCACCAGAACTGCTTAATGAAGTCATAGAGCAAATCAATACACCACTTGTTAAAGTGTTTAACTTGAGGAGGGAATAGTTCCCTGACAATTGAAAGAAGCAAACACTATGCCGATATTTAAGAAGGATCGAGAAACAAATCTGAAAATTACACACCAGTGAATTTAGCATCAGTTGTATGCAAATCAGTAGAAACGTTTATTAGAGACCACATTGTGGAATTCCTTGAAAAAAAATAAATTAATAAATACATCTCAACATGGGTTACTAAGAGCAAGGTCATGTTTAATCAATAACTTACGTTTTTTTTAAAGAAATTACAAAGTTGGTAGGTGATGGGTCACCAGTGGACATTGTCTACCTAGATTCTCAGAAAGCTTTCGACAGTGGGATACCACAGGGATCAGTATTATGTTATGCTATTTTTAATATATATATATATATATATATATATATATATATATATATATATATATATATATATATATATATATATATATATATATATATATATATATTATATATATATTGTGTGTGTGTGTGTGTGTGTGTGTGTGTGTGTGTGTGTGTGTGTGTGTGTGTGTGTGTGTGTGTGTGTGTGTGTGTGTGTGTGTGTGTGTGTGTGTGTGTGTGTGTGTGTGTGTGTGTGTGTGTGTGTGTGTGTGTGTGTGTGTGTGTGTGTGTGTGTGTGTGTGTGTGTGTGTGTGTGTGTGTGTGTGTGTGTGTGTGTTACTCTCAAGTTCTATATATATATTAATATATATATATATATATATATATATATATTTTAATATATATATTTATGGTTTGGAAGATGACATATCTAGCAACGTACAGAAGCAGCAGATGATACAAAAGTATTCAGAAATGTAAAAAATTATACAGATAAACAACGTTTACAGGATGATATAGATAAATTGGTTAAATGGTCTGAAAAGTGGCAAATGTTATTCAATGTAAATGCATACACACAGGACATGGAAACTATACTAGGTAGAACCACAGCAGAAAAGGACTTGGGAGTAACATTTAGTGCTGACATGAAAGTTTCAGGGCAATGTGTAATCAAATTGTAGAGCTAATTAAGAGAAATATAACATATAAGGAGAAAGAGCTAAGTGTATACCTGTGCAAAGCGACAGTTAGGCCGCATTTGGAATAGTGTATACAAGCATGGAGGCCATATTATTGTAAGAAGGACATAGATAAGTTAGAAACAATAAAACGAAGAGCAATTAAAATGATTCCAGAATTGAGAGACCGTAGTTATGAAAGCCGCTTATTAAAATTTGGCTTGACAACACTAGATAACAGGAGACTAGGAGGAGACCAAATAGAAGTGCTTAAAATAGTTGATGGTTATGAGGATATTGATAGGAATGTGTTTTTCAAACATAAAGAAGGCAGTAGAACCAGAAGACACAAAGCAACGGTAGCTAAGGAACAGTGTAGGACTTAGAGAAAGTAAGCATCCTCACAGAGAGTAATAAACGAGTGGAACAAGGTGTCAAATTATTGTATTAATGCTAGTAGTGTAAATATGTTTAAAAAATAAAATTGTCAGATATCTGATAAGGGTGGGCTATACATATATGATAACATTGTTGATCTCTCGATAAGCCAATGGCTTCCTTGTCTACTTGCCATCTGGAACGTTTCATCAAATAGTGGATGGGAAAAGTGACTGGGGAACAATGAGTAGACACTATGAATGAGATAGTGATCGGTTGGCAGAATCCTGTGCCCTGAACAATTTGGTAATTGGAGGCACCCTTTTTGAAACATAAAGATATACTGGCGTACTTAGCGGGGGGCCCATGCTCGCTTGTTTTTCGTATATAACCTGTATTTCGTGTGTGCCAGCGAAGCAGCAGAATAAACACTGCAAAACAACAAGAAAAAAATGGGTGGATCAATTTGGATATATCATGGAAAGCAAAAGAACAAGGACGCTGAGAGGAGAATTTCACAGTACAAAGAATTTAAAGATCTCAAGAAACAGCAGTACTAGGAAAAGACAAGGATGCGAAAAGAATGGCTTGACAGAAAAGGGAAAGTGGTCGAACAGAAGAAGCAGAGAAAGCAGCACAGATAAATCAAATCTGAACTATATGCAGAATCACTAAGCAGGTGTGTAACAAGGCGAAACAACAGTCATGTGGTATCAGAGGAAACTACTCGTACGAGAAGATACGATGAGGTTCAAAGAACATTTTAAGGAAGCACTGAATGTCACAACAGCAAAACTGATTAATGATGGAAACACATCCGAGTGAAACAGGAGTACGACAGGGATGTGCGATACCAAGACTGGTTCATTATTACCATTGACTGAATCATGTGAAGTACCACAAAAGATCCCACAAGAGGCATCATATGGAAATTTACATCATCATTAGAAAACGTTGATTATGCAGACGGTCTGGCATTGCTAGCAAGCAACCACTAAGACAAAAACAATAATCTAAAATAAGCTGAACCAGACAGTTAAACACATTGGACTTAACAGCAATTTATATAATACAAAGTAATGCGAATAAACAACATAAACAACAATCCAGTTAGGATAGATGAATATAACTTAAAAGATGTTCACATATGGTAGCCTGGGGCAGCAAGGCCTCCTAAGGAAAACTTTCAGCAAATAGACAACCTAGATGAGTTTTATTTGAAAACGTGTAACTTACTTACTTTTACTTAATCCTCTTCGTACAGGATCACACACTTCGTGTGGGCCGACACCAAAGAACGCCAATGTTGTCTGTCCGTTGCAAGCTTCGTCTCCTGGCCCCAACTCCACCCGAGAGCCTTCATCTCCCGTTCTACTGATCTCCTCCACGTCTCCTTGGGTCTCCCTCTCGCTCTCTTGCCACCAGGGGTCCAGCGCATGGCCACTCTTGGAATGGATGTCAGCGGCATTCTGCAGACGTGTCCGATCCATTTCCATCTGCGGCGTTTAACCTCGAGAGAGATGTGCTCTTTCGTGGAGTTTCGTGTTGGAGATTTTGTTTGGCCAGTAGATTCGTAGTATCTTCCTGAGGCACTTGTTTTTGAAAATTTCCAGCATTTGGCATATGCCTTTGGTGACCTTCCATGATTCAGCCGCATATAGTAGCACACTGAGGACGTTGCTCTTGAACAGGCGGATCTTTGTTCGGTTGCTGATCTTGTTTGTCTTCCAGATATTCTTCAGTGCCGCAAATGCCTCTCTTGCCTTTCTAATCCTTGCCTTGATCTCAGACTCCGAGTTTCCATATGTTGACACCTTGGCCCCAAGGTAGGTGAACTCGGTCACCTCTTCAATGTCACTTCCTCCAATCGTGATGGGGTCTGCTGTTTGGCTTTTGTTTCGCAGCATCTTTGTTTTGTTTATGTTTATCTGTAGCCCAATTTTTCTGGCATTTCTTGCAAGTTCATCGCTTTTTCTTTGGATATCACTGTAGCGGTGCGACAGAAGAGATATGGCGCCTGCAGTAAATATGTCGTCTGCAGTAAGTAATCTAGTAAGTGTACCAAAAAACGTATTGCCCCATGCCTGGGGTAAGTCGGCCCATAACCCACTGTGTTTTCGTTGATATGAACAAACCATTGCCTGAAAATAAAATGTATGCATGCAAATAGCATGATAGTAATATGTCAAGCTAGTACAGTTATTCAATTTAAATTGGAATTAACATACAATATATACCTTGCAATCCATACATAATATAAATCTACCTCGTGCTACTGAGCTTTCGTGGTAGGCATCCGATAGATGTTAATATCATCTTGTATGAGACGTGTGATGTTCAGAGTTTTATATTTTGCGTACGTGAAGGGTCCGTCTTACTCCGGGTGCCGCGTTGCCGCAGGTAGGCCCTACTCATACATGGGAGCGTACGTTGTTATGCAAGCATGGAGGAAAGCAGGAGGACACCGAGAGAAAGCTATCTTTGGCAACAGGTGCATTCGCAACACTCAAACAATTTTGCAAATACACCAACTATCGCACCAAAACAAAACTTCAAGATCAATATCATGGCAGTATATTATCAGGAGCCGAAATGTGGGGAATGACTCAAACACATGAGAATAAATTTAACGTTTTTCAAAGGACACGCATACTACGACTACTAAATAAACGCCTATAAAGTTGACACGGTGCTGCGAGTCGTGTGGAACGGTGGCTTGAGACTGATACATGTCGGTCCGAAGGGCGGTTCTTGTCGCTGCTTGATCTTCACATTCAACGGAAGGGAATGCAGCGCAACCGAGGACCATCGATGCTCAGCTACACATCCGTGTCGCAATCACCAAAATTTGTTCGGCAATTCAATAAAAACTGCGATGTGAGAATGTTTTGTTATATATTTGTCATGTGCGCTGGCGTGCGTATGTGCGTTAATAGAATGATACCTGGTGATCAACGATAATCGTCCGTATTCCATTACAGTCCACTATAGACTGTAGGCAGTAAAACCAGTTTTGTTATCACATAATTCTGACGGTAGAGGGTGCTGCCCTCTACCGTCAGAATGATAATGATAGATTGACTCGACAGGTGTCGCTGACAGTGTAAACATGTTACGACCAGCAACGTGAGTTGTTTCGCGCACAGGCAAAAATGATTAGCAACATTTTACAGTAAACGTACAGGACATGAATACACAGGAGGAGTATATTCGGAGATATCACTGTTGAATCATCATCACCGGTAATGGCGAAATAACGACGTTCTACGTAAGTTTTCCGATCGTACAATACCCACAGCCGGCGATTCTGGCGTCTTTGTTGGTGTGACCGTATACGTGCTCATAGAAACACATCCACAGTATATCAGACAGTATTATTGTTTTACATAATATTATTATGCATGCAACAGCTCCTACTTCGGGGAATTCCACTGTCCTTTACATTCCCGAAACAAGTATGTGTAACTGTATAAGCAGTTTAGAGTTTATAAACTCCAATATAAGTTAAGTAGCAACTGAATGTCTGTTTTGTTTGCTTACTCCAAAGAGTCCCTTCTGGGGCTAACATAGGAGTGTACATAAGAATGTACCAAAAAATAATGGCAAGAACTAAATAAATGTGTCTATGTCGACTATAAATTTTTACATGGTATAATCACCTCTCGACTCAAAACACTTTTAGTGTTTGTTCCGAATATTTCAGCCAACCCACTGCCATTCCGCCGGCTTTGGCAGACTGACGTCATCACATCACTGTGTGGGGCGCGGTGCCACAGTGACGTCATCACAGTCTGTGTCTGTATAGGGCATGGTGGCGCAGTGACGTCATCACAGTCTGTGTTTGTATGGGACGTGGTGGCACAGTGACATCATCACAGTCTGTGTGGGACACGGTGGCGCAGTGATGTCATCACAGTCTGTGTCTGAGTGGGGCATGGTGGCACAGTGACATCATCACAGTCTGTGTCTCAGTGGGGCATGGTGGCACAGTGATGTCATCACAGTCTGTGTCTGTGTGGGACGCGGTGGCACAGTGACGTCATCACAGTCTGTGTCTGTGTGGGACGCGGTGGCACAGTGACGTCATCACAGTCTGTGTCTGAGTGGGGCATGGTGGCACAGTGACGTCATTACAGTCTGTGTGGGGCGCGGTGGCTGCAGTGATGTCATCACAGTCTGTGTTAGTGTGGGGTGTCGTGGCACAGTGATGTCATCGCAGTCTATGTCTGCGTGGGGCGCGGTGGCACAGTGACGTCATCACAGTCTGTGTCTGAGTGGGGCATGGTGGCACAGTGACGTCATTACAGTCTGTGTGAGACGAGGTGGTACGATGACGTCACCACAGTCTGTGTGGGACACAGTGGCACAGTGATGTCATCAAAGTCTGTGTGGGGTGCGGTGGCACAGTGACGTCATCTCAGTCTCTGTGGGGTGTGGTGGCACAGTGACGTCATCTCAGTCTATGTGAGGTGCGGTGACACAGTGACGTCATCTCAGTCTGTGTGAGGTGGCACAGTGACATCATCTCGGTCTGTGTGGGGTGCGGTAGCACAGTGACGTCATCTCAGTCTGTGTGGGGTGTGGTGGTGTAGTGGTTAGATTGTGCACCGGACACTCAATTGAGAGAAACAGGATTCAAATTCTCTTCACCTCTTGTTGCCCTTTTCTAGGTTTGGCAATTTCGTTTACTCCACATTGCCACAGTTCACTCACCAGGTGTAAGGGAGTACCTGGCTATAGACAGTGGTGGATATGTGAATGAATAGTAATATTAATATTTGCACACTAATTGCGTCATGGCTGAATACTTCCCAGGTAAGTCAAGTTGGTGTTAAAATGGACAGGTCTTCCAGGGGGTGAAGGGTAAAGTGTTTTGAGTGGTCCTACGAACTAGATACTGTGTTATGTAAGAATGTACATTTGACTGTTTGTAACTGTTCATGCTCACAAGTATATGTAAAGTAAAAAATATAAGTTAATAACTTAATTTTTTTGTGGGTTTAAGCAGCCACAACTTTTCATTTATAGCACTTTTCTTAATGTTAACCTTAAAGTTAAATTAAAGGATTTTAAAAATTAAAACACTACAATGTCAATGACTTCACTAACAATGTCAATGTATTCAGTGATACAAGTGCAGTTGTATGAAAGGAAGAAATCACTAGACATTGCTATCCAGATATTTAAATGACAAGGCAATACTTTTTCACCTGACCCTAAGGGAATATAATTAAAAATATTATTGAGAACTGAATTGAGCTAATTAGCATGTTGTAGTCAATACTTGTAAGAAACTGTTTTTTTTGCAAAATGAGTGAAGCAAACAAATCGAAGTGCAGGAGCAACTTCATTATGTCAACCTCTAAATATTTAATTAATTATCATTTATCAGTAATATATAGTGTGCTGTAGTGAACAATTCAGACTGTGTTACATGGTTGGTTATGTTTGAATAATGCTCACCAGAATTTGGTTTAAGCACTTTACAAATATCAGGTTTCAAATTGTGAACTTAGACTAATAATAAAGGAAATGTACAATGATTTTTATTGATTAATTGAATGATTGTGTTACAGGATATTGCAAGTTTTTTTACAACACTGAATGTATTAGTATTTATGACATCTTGGTTTGTTAAAAATAATATCCATACAACATGTATGTGTTTCTATCCTGATCTTTCACCTAATTTTGTATTTTCGAAAATACATAATTTGGCGATGAATTAAAATATACTAGATTTACAACATTTAGAGACCACTCTAAGTACTGCAATAAAAGATAGACCTTTGAAGGGGGATTATAAAATGTTCCAATGGTTGATGTAGTTGCTTGTAAAATTCACATTTCATACAATTTCTCATGGTAAATATACCACAGCAATAAAGATTAAAACATGAAGTGTAACATTGTTAATTTAGATGTACTTTGGGGTTACATTAAAAAAATTGCCATTTTAATTCTGTGAAACCCACAACTAGCTCTATCTCACTTGACCAATGAAAATACCCCAGGCTTGTTTGTAGCCTTTTAAAAAAATGTACGTGAAGCAAGTGACCACAGTTGATATTTCTCTGACTCAGATCACCAGGTTTGAATTATTCATACTGTTGCATTTACTGAACACTTGTCAATTGTCCCAGCTGTTAACCAGCTGTGATATCAGTAATGAAGAAAACCTATGAACAGGGGAAATCAATCATTTATGTGGCTGTCATGTACTCAGATGATCGTTGCTTTGTGATGTCAACACATAGAAGACAAAGCATTTGACAGTTTCCAGTTCAGCTGCTGCAGTCAGACTGTGTTTTATTGATCCCTAATACAGTATTGTAATACATGGGGCAGTATTCTTTACTCTGACAAATTGTGCTATTCAGCATCATGTATCTGGCTCTGATCAAGTTTCTGCTTCCAATGAATTATGGGAGATGTCTGAGTTATGGGATTTATTAAGCATGGGAAGTTCCATGGTGTCAGACATACGTACAAAATCGTATTATTTTTATTGTAAGATCATGTTATACAAACTATATAAATTCTAGCCTATTGACTGCCCAAGTGTGTTTTAATGTCTTAACCACGTTTCAAAATATACATTCACCGTTATCTGTCTGTTTGTTTACACTGCATGTGGTCTAGGGGAATGTAATTTTATGGGCGATATAGGGTCATTCCATATGAAATCAACCAAAAAAGGCCAACATCTTTTCGACACCTCTGATTTTAAGTAAAGTTGGCACACATGTTGGACCTGTACTGAAATTTGCCTAAGCAAAATTTCAGACTTGTGAATGACATAGTCTTACAGTTATTACATATTTTTTATCATAATAATAAATTAATGATAAAAAAATTCCGTACGCATAAATAACTGCCCCTAATCATTCTAAATGGTTTCTGTCTTAAAATAAAGCTAAGACATTGCCCTATCCACAGATATGCATATCATGGCAGTTGAATAATATTTTGTTGTGAAGGTCACTGGGTATATCAGGTCAAGGTCAATGACATTCACAACAGCATTTTTCTCAACTGCCATGTGATGCACATTATGTGGATAGGATGATGTTTTAGCTTCATGTTACGACCAATATCAGTACTTTTGCACTATTAGGACCACAGTTACCATATTCAACCTATTAAGAGTACATGCCCTAATTAGCATACACCCCCTTTTTTGATCAGCATGATCCATAATTATTGCAATTTGACTAGTGTGGAACAACCGTAAAATGATGCCATCTTGTGGTAAACAGTTCACACCACTTTTCAGTTGTTCTACGCTAATTACCAAATGACACCACTAGTGTTAAACAGTTACCTCATTGTCTAGAGAAACACATTTTGATGCATGCTTATAAGAACAGATTGACATTTTTCCATGGCCCAATTATTTTTCAAGTGTACTCTACACTTACTAGGTTGAATATGGTATGTCTACATACATGTTAAGAGGTAATGCAATTTTTTTCTGTTTTTATCATTAATATGCAATAACCCTAAAACTATTTCACCCACAAATTTTGCATAGGTAAATTTCACAACATGTACAATATGTGTGCCAAACTTCATTAAAATCAGAGAGGGTCAAGAATTTTGTTGGTTGATTTCATATGGAATGACCCTTTACCCATAACATGATCCTATTAACGTCCCTAGCCTAGCCCCTATAAAGTGTGTCCACTCCACAGATACTGGAAATTATTGGCAGTTGTTGGAATGTACTAAATGGCTACATTGATGCCCATGAACAGATGGTAAAGGTCTGAAAATGTTGTATTAAATTTTTATTTTATTAAAATACATTTGGGCAGTCAAGCTGTTAGATATGTACATATAATATACAAGTTGTTGTTTATATACTAACTATATAACATGATTTTATGATAAAAACAACCTGACTTTATATTTTAATAGCCACATGTGGCTATTTTGGCCCCTGTAATGATACTTATTCTCGGTGATTGTTTCTCATGCAGTTATATGTCATTTCACTTCCAACTGTTGTTGTGAACTACTCTACTACTGAATGGACACGTGTACACATACATGTACATACTACAAAATGTTGAATAAAAAATATTTCTGCTGAAAAAATGTAATAGTAATAGCTTAAAATGTAATAATAATAGTATTATATTACATTGCCTTCAGCATTAATAGTAATAGAAAGAAAACTAAGTAATAATAATAGATTACATTGCAGTAAAATAGACCCAGGCCTGAGTCACCATTTGAATTGTAACTGTGCGTTCTAAATAATTATAATGATGTCACAACGCTGAATAATGTAGCGGAGATCCTGAAAGTTTTGATTTGTCTTCAGATTAACTTGCATTTAATCTTACATTAACTTCTCTCTGGTCCAAGATTAACTTCAGCATGTAGACAGTGTTGGACATTCATTGCTCTGAGAATGGATGCCTGAGGAATGTCTTTGTTGTTGTCAGTGTGCTTCACAGTGGGGCAGACTACTTAGTTACAACAATAAACAAAACAAGGTCAACTGACAAACAAGTTTCAACATGAAGATTTTGTGTACAATATTTGTCTAGTGTTTGTCTAGTGTTACTATACCAAATATATATATATATATATATATATATATATATATATATATATATATATATATATATATATATATATATATATATACAGCCCCTGTATCATGAGAGATGAGGATTTCATTTGGTGTAGGTTGAGTTACAATCATCTTCACTAGATTGAGACAATGAGGGGGATAAGATGAACATGAAAATGATTTTCATTGGTTAATTGATCCACAACGATTTTGCGGTTTCGTATACTCTTTTTATCTCAAAATACGCATAATAAAACATTATGCTTTATTGCTGCTGTAAAATGTTCTAGATCATATGCCTATCATATATATATATATATATATATATATATATATATATATATATATATATATATATATATATATATATATATATATATATATATATATACACTGTATATGATAGGCATATGATCTAGAACAAAGGACTCTCGGTCAAGGCAATCAAAGTTTTAATCCACTTGCTGCCATTTCAAAGTTTGGGCAATTTCATTCACCCTACATTGCCATAGTTCACTAAGCTGTAGAAATGAGTACCTGGCTATAGACAGTGGTGGATATTTTAATAAATAGTCTTCATGCAGTAATTACAGCATGGCTGATTGCTTCAGTTTAGTTGGCATTGAAATGAAGAGGTCTGTTGGGGGATGAAGTGTAAAGCACTTTGAGCAGTCTAACAGACTGGATGCTGCAGTGTAAAATAATATACCTACAGAAATTGTATAAATAAAATTGGAATTTGACAGACCACTAAATCATCCGGTGAAAAACGTATTTCACCTTCAAAGGTGAAGATTTCTTGGTCGGTCTTTAATTGAAGTAGAGCAGTTTCTCTCTATATATAATATATATATATATATATATATATATATATATATATATATATATATATATATATATATATATATATATATATATATATATATATATATATATAAAACATGTTGTAATATAAAACTACTATATTTTAATTCATTGCCAATTGTATTTTCTAAAATATTAAGACATGACGGATCACGATAGTAACATGTTTTGTTTGGTTATTATTTTTAGCTAGCCAAAATATAAATACTTGGCAGTTTAGTGCAGTTTCCCATAAAACAGTCGTTCTGCTAACCAATGAAAAATGTGCTAAATTCCCTTTAAACAAATGAAACAGAAACCCTAAAAAATATCACGTTACACAATTAATCATAGTCATAATAACAATACACAGAACAATTGTAGTAATACAATAATTGCTCAATTTTAACATTCACTGGGACCTTGCACAGACCAGTAAATTTGATCGGTTGCCTGTCGTTGGATCGCATTATGTGTGTGGTTGCCATATGTAAAACAATCTCACTTATAGACAGAGCAATTTGTCCAAGTTCAGAGATATTAATGTCTGCTACATATACACATGGAGTCAACTGTTTTAATTGTGAAAGCAGTTTAGTGATGCAGTTAAGACTATTATGTGGGCGTTTTCTGCATCTCCCTGAGGTAGATTGTAAGATGATATTACATGAAATGTATGTTATCTGCTATTATTATGGAATGCTTGATGGTCAAGGCTGATTTGCTGTCCCTTCCAAGGGCCAGATGTTTCAACACAATCTTCACTTGTGTGGATTATGTTGCTGTATGTTTATATATACATTTTTTTTTTCATCTTATGAATTTTGACGGACGACAATTTCATGTATGGGAAATTCCGGCGTTATGGATACATTTCAGAGAATTTTTGACATTTTGCCAAGACGTGCAATACAGCACAGTTGAAATAGGTGGATTTTGAAATGGGCATAATGTGTAACCTTTTTCAGTTCTTCCCATTTTTGCATGCTATCTTTCTTTAATTTCTTATCCCAAATGGACCAGATTCAACTAAGGTGACAAGACTCTCGAAGATAAACTGCCTTAGGAGTTGGGACACACTCTATTTCACATATCCTTGGTTAATCAAATGCCTTTATTAAGATGTTGTAATTGTATTTTACACCCATGTGCTTCTTGATATGTCAATACTGATTTCCCAGTTGATGTAGAATTCCAATGCTCCGCGCAGTAATTTTAAATTATGACAGAACTAGCATTAAGTAAAAATGATGGCTTTAGAGCCACATAGGTAATGGTGAGTATGGTATGTATATGGTATGTATTCACTATTCAGTGCAGTTTAAATATGTGACAAAATGTGGTAGCTCTATCAACTTTGCACTGTTGAGAATTGTGTTATGGACATACACTGCTATGTACGTAAATATCACATAAAATGTGTATGTCCATAACAAAGATAAATATTTTCTGTTATGGACGTGCATGCCTGATGTGAACCAGGATTCCTATATTCATGCTGAACATAAAGAAATTAAATTTGACAGTTTTACTGTGTCACTCTATCTCATTACGAAATAAAAAATTCTGTAACAAAAAAGAAATCAAGATGAAAAACTACGTTTTTCTGAAAGTTTAATTTTTTTTAAAGTTGCATTTTGTGTAACACCGTGTTTGACATCACATGTTTTGTGATTCATTCAATGATATTGATGCATACATCATATTTCCCATTAATACAAATGTTTGTCTTCAAAATGGTACCCTATTTACATAGATAAACTAAATTTGAAAAACAAATTATGGTATGGTTGACCATTTGGCGGAATTGTCCTTATTCTAAAATGGGCAAGTGACAACTGCCATGTTATCATGACTTATTATAATTAATTATAATACAGTAGGCTGTCATTGTAAAAAACAAATTGAACTATGCAATTTTTCATAATCATGCAATATGTAAATAATTATGCTGGAAAATGTGTAGAAAACATCTCAGAGCAAACAAGTCCATGAGTTGATTAATAATTGCAGTTGCAGTTTAACTTAGCAAAATTATTGCTCTGCATCAGTAAAGTTAATGATTCATCATGTAGAACTCAGTTTTCACCAAACCTTGCCTACGTTTTACTAGTACATTTAATTCTGGATTAATGCAGCATACCTGGTATATACATATCATGTTTAAATACTTAATATAGATTCTTTGAATTATAGTAGATTTATTTTATTTAAAAGTGAAGTCCCTTTCATAAATGCATTTTAACACATTCCTTGAACATTCAAAGTATAGTAACATATGCATATGTTAAATGGATAATTGTGTCCATTTTGATATGCCGCAGTAGCAGCAGTGCAGTATAATTAATAAAGTGGAAGCTTTTTCATAACAGTGAAATAAATCAATTGACTGTCATATCATTCACAATGACACTGCAACTGGTACGGCAGTGCTCAGTGAAGTGGTAAAACAAACTGATGTGTGTAGAGAGTCTGTTGATTACTCCATCATGTGAACTTACAAAGTGGACCTTGTGAACAACATGGACAGTACAGTTGAGTGGCCATCATTGTAAACTGGAGTATAATGCTGACATGTGTGTCTGGAATTGGGTGCCACTGTGATGAGGTAAATTTTATAAAGGTACAAAGTCTGTTCGTCTTCACTATAAAATCATGTTATGTACTACTTATAAACTATATATATATATATATATATTTAATGTCAAACTGTTATAATATATATATATATATATATATATATATATATATATATATATATATATATATATATTGAGCATTACAGAATTGGTTCCCCCACCTTTGCTGTTAGTTGGTGAATTTTCAATTACCTAGATTTGATTATGTCGTTTTATATTATATATGCATATTTTATTCTTGCATAATCAGTTGGCTTACTATAAAAGCTTGTATACAAACATACATCTGACTTGTACTTTTGTCTTCAGCAAACTAGCCACAATTCCGAGTCAATAACATGTGCAAGTAGCATTGTCCCACATAAAGACACCTTTTGATTGAAAATCAAACAGCGTTTATTTGAGCAATGCGGCCAGGTTCCTATTTTTAAATAACCCTCTAGGCCGACTAAAACACGTGACTGTTTAATCCAATCTTACGATCGGCCTCGCTTTCAACATTTTCAAGAGTCAAAGGTAAACATTTTATTCTCTTCTAAAAATTTGTTTCCCACCCTCCTACCCCATCTGCACCTGTTTAATTCAGATTTCTAAGTGGGTCAGTTTACTGACTGGCTGTTATGGCAGGTTCAAAATAATGTCTGCATACTTGTCAGATGTGTGGATCTATTGTCATAATATTCATACTTTATAGTTAAATATACAGTGATTTGTTATTGCTATCGTAATCATCATCAAGGGTTTTAGGGCGAGGTCAGGTACTGACGCTTTCCCATTTTTTGTAGGTAATAATGTGTACACAAGGTTTTTACTCTTGTTGTTTGTAGTATGGTGGGGTCCTCCACCTGCGTGTGGTCGGTTCCCCTACCTTTGCTGTTAGTTGGTGAATTTTCAATTACCTAGATTTGACGATGTTGTTTTATATTATACATGCATGTTGTATTCTTGCATAATCAGTTGGCTTTCTATAAAAGCTCGTATACAAACATACATCTGACTTGTACATTTTTTTTCAGCAAACTAGCCACGATTCCGAGTCAATAACATGAGCAAGTAGCATTGTCCCACATAAATATATATATATATATATATATATATATATATATATATATATATATATATATATTATAACATATATATTATAACAGTTTTACATTTCAAATGTTACTTTTATGAACAAAATCCCATCCCCAAAAATTTACCATACAAGATTTAACAAGATTGCCACCCCAAACAACAAGTTCCAGATGGCAAGTGGACAAGGAAGCCATTGGCTTATGGAGAGTCCAACAATTTTCTCATCTATGTGTATCCCGCCCTTATCAGATATCTGTCAATTCTATTTTTAAACATATTCACACTACTAGCATTAACACAATCATTTGGCAGTTTGTTCCATTTTTTTATCACCCTCTGTGAGAAAGTACTTTCTCATGTCCAACCTACACTGCTCGTTAACTAATGCTGCTTTGTGTCCTCTGGTTCTACTGCATTCTTTAAGTTTGAAGAACACATTCCTATCAACATCCTTATAACCGTTCACTTTTGAAAGTTGAATCACATATTTACATATTACAAACTGAACGGGGGCCAGCATAGCCATGTTATAGCCATGTTATAGCCATGTTATAGCCATGTCATAGCCATGTTATAGCCATGTTATAGCCATATTATAGCCATGGTATAGCCATGTTATAGCCATATTATAGCCATGTTATAGCCATGTTATAGCCATGTTATAGCCATATTATAGCCATGTTATAGCCATGTTATAGCCATGTTATAGCCATGTTATTCTTCATCTATTTGTTTCTCCCAGTTGTGCCTACAATATGGAAATATACCTCTTTGGTTAATTGTTTGTATTTTGTTTAATGGTTGTAGCTATACGGCTCCTCCAAGTGATGTCTACATAATATAATCTACCAGTCCAATGGTTGTAGCTATATGGCTCCTCCAAGTGATGTCTACATAATATAATCTACCAGTCCAATGGTTGTAGCTATACGGCTCCTCCAAGTGATGTCTACATAATATAATCTACCAGTCCAATGCAATGATCCATATCATCTGGATACATTTTTTTATTAAAACAACAGTGTTCATTTAAAAATCATGATGGTGATGGTGCAGCTATATTTCGTACATTTTGGAATTTAATTGCATCTAAATCATACCAAGTCTTTTTACTGACTAGGAATCAGCTGACATAACATTGAACAATCCATCAGGAACCTTTCATTGACACAATACCCTGGGTACTCAGGGCGAGAATATAACTTTAATTTAACTGATGAAATAACTAATATACACTTTAAAGGTACAGAGTCTGAACAATATGACCCTGTACCTTTAAAGTGTATATTAGTTATTTAATCAAATTATGGTCTGAACTGGTAATTAGTACAACTGTTTGGGTAAGGTAGATATATTAACTGTATCCCCATATTAACTAGGGGTTTCTGACTGGGAATATCTGTTGTTTCTTGAAAGGAAGCCTATGATACATCACTGCAATCAATGTGAAGACAAATTATTCAGTGTGTGAAGTCTCATCAATACCAATTCAAAACAATACCACATCACAATAAATTTGAATGCAATGGTTAACCAAGAATTAATATCATGGTTAATGTCAAATGTTATAGAATGGGCATAGCTCAAGTGTGTTTTTTTATGATTTTGTATTAGAAAGTTTTTTGAGTGATTTCAGTCATGAATTAAATTACTGATTTAAATCAAAATGTTTAAATAAAAAATCCTGATGCATAATATTTTAATGTAATATATATGTATGATTTTATTCCAGACAACATTGTCGATTATCACAAGAGAAAGATGATGAAGTTCTTCTATCAGAAGATATCTGAGCAGGAATCGCAGACTTATTCCTCACTGAAACAAGGAACCATTGGCGAGACATAGACAAAACACTTGCAGGAGCTGACAGTGGATTAATTTTAAGGGTCATAACGTCATAATAAGACACCAAGAACAATGCAGATCATGATGTTTTATTTTAGTGTCAACTCACTATAGCACAGGTTTCAAGTGTCACATATGTTGCCATTCTTCAACTGAGCAATCCCTGAAAGATTGATGGAAAGTGTCCTTTAATGATTGCATGGGACAAACAATTTCTACCAAATGCTACTCGTGAGAATTAGATCAGTAACATTAATTCTTTTATCCTGAAAGGGATTACCTACTGAAAGGGATTACTAACAGCATTGATTTTCATAGCATGGACTGCAGTCGCCCATAACATTACCAGGATGCAGACACACAGTCTGATTCAGAGTATGTTTAACACATACATGGTGTTAGTAATTTAACCTTTACACTTTTGCAACACTATCACATGAGAATAGAAAGGATTGTTGATGATAGCCTGAAGACTGATAGAACGACGTTAGAATCTGAACGTGCCTTGACTTGCCATACAGAACAGTTCAAGTAGCACTGGCTACAGCTGCTGACGATTGTAATTGACCAGCAAATTACAGTTTAGTGAGATTGTGTGTACTAGACGTATGACTTTATAGCATGTAAGTGAAGGTTTCTACTGATGTAGCTGCATCTTTCTGACTGTTGACTGGTCGTTGAAATGTCAAGACTCCAGATGCCCATGTGGTGACATTTACCAAAGGAGTCACTGGTGAAGTTCAGCGTACAGAATTGGAAAGCATATTTAACTTCCATGTCTACTTTGATTCTGTCGACTAACCCTGTTGTTGATCTTTAATGCATGGTTTACTGGATAAGTACTAATTGCCAAAAACAGACAGAACACTTGTAGGCGAGGTCCAATATCTGCCAGCATGTTTCGGACACACAAAAGAAAGACACGGCCAATTTCAACTCCTGTAAAACACACTTTCTTCGCTTCCGACTTGCCAGATAATTGTGAAAATGGCATTACAGCTTTTGCTGCTAAATTCGACGTCAGCATTGATGAAACAGATGTCTATGGAAATTTAAAATTCAAGTCCTTTCTTGAGGATGCGGCTCCCATTAAGATTGGTGATATGACATCACAGACAGAATCATGGACAACTCTGGAATCAGAAAATGGTAATACAGAGAATTTGGTGCAGACAAATATATTGGCCCAACAAGATGTGGAAAATGGTTCAGATTTACATACTCATCTCCAGAACAACTATGTTCCTAACTGTGATGAAAAAATAAAAGATGCTGGTTTGGAGTGGAAGCAATCCATGGATTCTAGTGGTGAAAGGACAGGGAAGAACTCAACAGAAGACAATGAGGAGGACTTTTTCCTTTGTGGAATCTCTGCCAGTTTAGCAGGATATTCCCAGCAGAAGCGCAAGGGGCGTGCTCCTCCTCCTCCAAAGAGGCTTTCATCTTTGAATCCATTGGATGAAGACATGTGTCAGGACAGTGGATGTGGCATCATGGCAGGCGATTCTTGTGCACCTCTGGAGTCGCTTGACAGCAAGAATGATCCATGTGAACGATCCAGCGACCACCTTGACGGATACAGAACTGGGTTGACGGTGACCCATCAGGCACTTGTCGCTGAGTTGAGAAGGCAGCAGAAGACAATGGGTGATTCCTTTGATGTTGTTGACCAACCTGGTGATGTAACTGTGAAAGCAGGCAAAAGTCACCAGTTAAAGCAGAATACATCAGGCACTGGTGGTGAATGGTTTAGTCATGTGCACCTGCGAAAGAACTTTACAAAAAAGACCAGTAACCAGAATACCTCAGATAGAGGTAGTGATGCTAAATCAGATGTATCAAGAACAGTCTGTGTGGAGAATCCTGCTAATGACATAATACACAGTGGCAAAGTCTCCATGGCAACGCGGCCCCTAGACATAGCCATAGGTTCAAGTTTGGTTATAAAACCAAAGGTTACTGTTAATAAGCCTAAGATACCTGTGAAACCAGTACATTTGAAATCACCTGTAGCTGCTGGTTTGCCCGATACTCTATCTGTGAAAGAAGCCACAAGTGATGGTCCTGTGTCAAAGATTGTCACCCCAGAGAAAGGGTTGTTGCTTGCAAAGGCATGTACTCGTGGTGATGAGAGTAACCTTGAGAAGAGACAACAAATTATTAGCAGTGATGACCAGAGTATGTGTCAAAGAACATTGGAAACGGAAGCCAAAAGCAATGGGCCTGTGCCCAAGATCATTACACCAGAGAAAAAGCTTGCAAACAAGTACACTCATAAAAAGAATGCTGAAGAGACGCAACAGATTATGCACAGTGGTGACCGGAATACATGTCAAAGAACTGAGGCTGGTGTCAAGATTGGTGCCAGAAAGATTACAGAAATTGGGAGCACAAAATGTGATTCGGATAACAGCAGTGAAGGTAGCGTGAGGGTTGTGATGGCTAGAATGGAGGGCCAACTGCTGGCATCCACACCCATACCACCACCACGCAGAAAGAAGTTCAGGAACCGAGATCGTGTCAAGGCAGGGTGGTCCGGGGATCATCTGGACACTGTAAGTGCATCCAGTTCAATGTCTAGTGAACATTCTGTTGGTCAAGGAACCATCAGTTCAACATCGATTGAAACAACTTCAGTTACCAGTGGTCAATGCAGCTCAGCCGGTGGCAAAGATGTGAACACTGTGTCACATTCGCCATCTTTGCCTTCCCCAATAAGAACATCTTCTCAGACCGTGGAACAGGAGAACAACTGTGGAACATTTGACAGCTTTCCTCCCCCACCTCAATTTTACAATCCAGATTTTCCACTGACAGAGACTTTGGGAACTGACTGCTTAGATCTGCCTTCACCTTTGTATTCACCGAGTAACAAAGATCAACAAATCAATTCAGAAGGTCTTGTTGTTCTTGAGGACAGTTATGACTTGAGGTCAACAAAAGAAGAAACTGCCAAAGTGTCGACATCGTCGGGCGAGTTTCATCCAGCATTAGTGTCATGTGAAACATCATTACAAGACAGAGTGCGAAATACATCAGTGGGTTCTTGTGATTCAGATGTACAGCCGACATCAAGTTACTTGGACAACTCTCGGGTCATAAAGGAGAACCCACCATGCAAACCCAGTCTGCTTAACATACTCGTTCAAGATGATTATTTGCCTCAGTGTAATGCCGACCAGGTTCATGAAGGTCCTGAGGTTTCTCTGCCCCAACCTTGGGAAGTCTCCATGGCAATGTCAGCACATCTTATGGACCTAGCAACTCGGCCATGGGATCACACAGTGGTGCCTCCTTTAGGCAAGGGAAATGGTGGCACAAGACCAACCATTGTTGATCACGTGTGGCAGATGAAGCCTGTGGAATTATGGGATACCTCTGATGTCTGTGGATGGTGCAAGACAGCATTAGAGTTTGATGCTCTCGCCAATGTATTTCAAGGTAAGGAATTTGCATAATGTTTTGTGCATCTAAATATGCTACCTTTTGCATGGAGTCATGTGTGCGTCCGTGCGTGCATGCATGTGTGCATGTGAGCTGGTGGAGGGGTGAGTGTGTGATTGCATGGGCTTGTGTATACATGTACTTGTGTGTGTACGTATACAGGATTGGGTAATGCTAGTCAATTAGCTATTGTCTGACAAGAAATGTTTCAGTTTAAGTTGTGTATTCTCATTGTAGTTATAAAAAAAACTTGTTTCCCTATCATCTGATGTCACGAAAGATATATATTATTATGTGGATCATCTTGCTGTATTCAACTTGGATGTCTCTATATGGTTGGTGGTGATATAATTAAAAGTTATTAAGCCAAACATGACTTTCTCGCATTACAGAATGTGCCATAGATGGAGTTCAGCTGCAGCTGTTGACAGCACAAGATTTGGGTAAGTTGAACATTGCCTTTTTTACACTTTAGAGACTTGTATAAATAAGTAGAACTAAAAAAATCATCATATTTTTGGAAGTAGGTGGGTATATCTCAGGTGCATAACCAAGTGGGGTTGAGGGGGACACTATACCCACATGTGACCCCATTGGGCCAAAGGTCTGTGAGCATGTCTTCTAGGCACACAAATGTGTTTTTTTTCTTCTAAATATGACCCCAAAATGATTCCTGATTGCAGTCCTGTGTAGCATTGTTCTCTATACCTTTAATAATGGTTCAGACTGCAACGCATTACCATTTATGTAACCTGTAATCTGAACTAGAATGATTCACAAGAAAACAAATATAGAATGTATTAAAACTATATCAAACAACCTTGAATGGATAAATATCAAAGAAATTAATAATAGTGCACAACTGTTAAGTTCAAATCAGCAGCTTGAGACAAAACTTGTCAGGTAGATAATAGTTATAAATGTAACACATAATCTAGGTAGATAATAGCTATAAATACAACATAGTCCATATAGATAATAGTTATAAATTCAACACATTGTCCATGTAGATAATAGTTATAAATATAACACATAATCCAGGTAGATAATAATTATAAATATAACATAATCCAGGCAGACAATAGTTCAAAATGTAACACATTCTCCAGGTGGATAATAGTTATAACTGTAACATAACACATAATTCAGGTAGATAATAATTATAAGTGTAACACACAATCTAGGTAGGTAATAGTTATAACCATAACACATAATCGGGGTAGATGATAGTTATAAATATAACACATGAGTCATATAATTATTGATGTCTCAGAATGTGTAACAACATTCTTCATTTTGATTCCTTAAAAATCTCACAGCAAATTTGTAAATTGCAGCGGCAAAGAGCAGCTTTTCTCAGATATTATATCCTAAGTGATTACTGATACTGTGTCTGTCCTACATTCATACACATATAATTTAATTATATATGCACCAATAAATTATATAGACTAAACGTGGACCTGGTACAGCTGTTCATATTTAATCAATATGTCCAGTTTCAAAGTTGTTGATGCAAAATATTCACATTAATAGTGCTGATTGACATCTGACATGTCATGATAGGAAGTTTGGTTATGTTCTTTCGGTGAAATATAAAGAATGCACCAGATACAAAAATCTAAAGTCAGTTCTGTATCAGTCGCACGCAAATGTGACTGTCTCTTTCACCGGAACTCGTTACTATGGAATTCATCAGAAAGTGTTGAAGGTGAGAAACATATTATTTTCAGCATAAATGTGGATTATTTTCATTAACACCCAGGATGCCAGATTGTGCTTTTCATTTTGGGTACTCATATATTGAAATAGGCATTAATTTTGTAGGATAATAATAATAATAATAACAATTGTTTAAAATGTGCTATGTCTCCAGAATAAAGATTCTGTTCAGAGGCGCATAAACACAGCATTAATAAAATGTAACTCGTATAATAAAAACATACTTTTATCAACATATTTGATAAAAGTATATTGTATAAATATTAAGTATATAATATACACTAATTAATAAAAATGTAGTAAAGCAAACCCACAAGGAAATCAAATTTAAACTCATTCAAAATGGCCATGTGTAAAGCATAAACTGCTCTAGAATAAAATAACAATAAAATGCAATAAGATATTAAACATGAAGTAGCAATATTATTCACAAGACTATATAAACTTTGAAAAAATCTCAATAATCTGTGAATTCAACCTTAATAGATGCATTTTAAAATGAGATTAAAAAAGTTTGAATGAATGTGATGCAGATATATATATCACATTGCACCAGTGATGGTGTTGACAGATGATATTTTGTCATTGATGACATGTTTTTATCGTGTCAGGTGATCTGGGTATTACGGATGCACTTGACAAAAATACAATCTTGGATGAGATCATTCGTCTCCAGCGCAGACAGCGTGATTCTGCGCCATTCTGGAATCTCAAGGTAAATCACACAAGTAGAACTAATTAATTTTTTTATGATAGTATCATATGAAAATACCCTGAGAGTCAAGGAGCTCTCTATGTTTGACTCTTCAGGGGGGAGCTCTCTATGTTTGACTCTTCAGGTGTCTCTTAGTTGCAACCATCTTGTTCTATCTGCTTCTATCCTTCTTTCACAGTTAAATGTGGATGCAGGGCTGTCTGGGTTTTCTCTCCCATGTAACGGATGCATACGTGCCAACTCTGAGTGGTGGCATGTAAGACTGGTAATAGAAATCTGTAAATGAACCCACATGTTTATCTACTTATTTTGCTACATGCATGCTCAAGATGAGCTCACGATGCAAAATGGGAGATACTCGTGAGACTTTGACTCAGCTGAGTGCCACAACTAAAATTTTCAGCAGTCAGCCCGGCTAGCCTTGCAAACTTGGCCAGTACAAATAATCATATCATCATATTACATGTCATGGTATGAATATTTACAAGCCATAAAGTACTTACTGATAGACATAGACATGTTTATCATTCACTCCTACTAATCTGATCATTTTATTTAATGATAACGTGTTCTGTTATGTTATATTTCAGCAAATCTCGTTCCGTCGGAACACGCTTGAGTTGTCAAATGACATACTGAAGCGGCGTCTTGGTCACCTACAAGAACTAAACGACAAGCAGGATGTTCAGATCTCGGAATACATAACAGAATTGCAGGATGAACAACGGCGAACGCATCAACTCATTAATAGGGTCGGGTCAGAACCGGTTTCGGCACAGGTGACCTCATTGCCAACTCCACTTTCATCCACCATGAGGCGCCACACGTCTGGTCACAATGAGGTGAGACTTGTTGATTATGTAATAGTTGATTGTCAATGTATAACGTACGTAGGTGCCAGAGCTCTTACCTGTACGTCTTACGTATTTTCTGTAATCTGGCATGCATGGGAGACATTTTGGAACAAGCCTGTTTTGTTTTGTGAGACACTGCCCATGTTTATCAAATGGCATGCGAATAACAGTTTTCTGTTCAAAACATGTTCTGTTCGATTTTTAAATCCTATTATTTTTATAAAATAGCTTCTTTAGAAATAATTGGCCTCAATAGTTAAAGTCACTGTTCATTGTTAAAGTTGCCCCTGCAATGAAATTGTTTGCTCATCTCATTTCATTTAGTATTGTGTTAATACACTGGAACTTAACATTTTGCCTCCATTGGTAAGTCTTCCTTCACATAAGCAACACCAGTAGATAGTAGTGCTGTCATGGTTCCCATTCTCATAAGTCTGTACAGTTCTCAGTTCTCCATGACCATTTACTCACAGTATAACTCTGCCACGGTTCCAGTATAGGAGGCTGGCAATTGTCTACTCTTGAATGAGGGCTGATTAAACTCATAAAATTGTTAAATGCACCAATAGAGAGCTACAATAGGTCAACCTCAAGCAACTTCATAACTGAACAATTGTTATTTCAAGACAAGAAAGTATATCGTTCGAGTCTCGTTCGAGTCTCGTTCGAGCCTCATCATGCTATTGTCAACATGCAGGTGGACAATGGGTATTATATACAGTTGAGTTTAGAATACCAAGATTGTGTGACTTTATTACTGATAATTAGTGCTGTGACAGGTCAGGGTCTGGAAGGGGGTAGAACTGAGACCAGTGGTACCTGTTGGGACCAGAGGTTTTGGTTCCAGACCCGGAACAGTGACAGTTCCAGTGGACAATATTTTGCATGAAATGAGTTAGGAATTTGTCATTTGTTATTGCTCTTGTTCTGTCTAGATGCCCTTGATGACTTGTTCTGTCTAGATGCCCTTGATGACTTGTTCTGTCTAGATGCCCTTGATGACTTGTTCTGTCTAGATGCCCTTGATGACTTGTTCTGTCTAGGTGCCCTTGATGACTTGTTCTGTCTAGATGCCCTTGATGACTTGTTCTGTCTAGATGCCCTTGATGACTTGGACAAACAGAGATGTCTTGAAGTGGCTGCATCATGTTAGTCTAAGCAAATTCATCGGAACTTTTGCTGGTCAGTTTTAGATAGATTTCTACATTATAATTGTGGTCAGTGTCTTGACACAACCTTCATGATTGTTTAATAATTACAGTGTGCATATGTTCATATGATATGTTGGTCTAACAAATTTTAGATGATTTATGATTTGCGTCACTGCCATTGTCTCGTAAATGTTGTCAAGAACTGTCCTTTGTTACATTCATCATGTAGGTGTAATGACCACTGCGTGTGTACATTCATTGCATGTCTCACACAACCTTGCACATTTAATAACTTCTCATAGCTTGTGCTTAGAGTCCTTAGACATTCTTCATATCACTTGCCGATGTTCCCAAAATGATGCACATGTAGTACAGGAAATATTCCTGTGATGAATTATGATTGTTTATACAGAACACAAGATCACTGGCTCAGACCTGGCAGGAATCAGCATGCATCTGCTTGGTAAGTTGTGACAACATCTGTACAGAAGACATCATTACTATGTTACACCAGCATTTAACTTTGCAAAGCAGTTTTACAATGACATTATTTTAGTATTTCCGAAAGTGTTCTCCTTTTCCATGGCTGATCAGCAAGTACCTGTTATTTTGTTTCCCTTAAACTTTGAACCCATGTCAAATAGTAGCTTATGTATATTGAGAATACATAGTCTTTCCCTCTCAGTTATGTAAGTAAAATCCAAATATATTCTGGTACTAGGGATTGATGTAGAGTGCATTCATGGAGAATAACGTTTTGTTTCTGTAGATAAAATGGACATCATGACCACTGAGGACCGGGAGTTGATTCTTGCTGAGCTGTATAAGCTCCAGCACCCAGCGGGACCTTCTCTGGAGCAGGTCATTCATGAGCAGAGGTCATATTGCTCAGATTACTCCGAACATAGCTCCAGTACTCCACGAGAGGAGTTGACCGAACCAGTTGGACTTCCTGCAGTGAGGAGACAACCATGTGAAACAGACGCAGACACAACAGAAATTGTACTGCAATTAGATGTGGAGAACAAAAGGTATGACAGAATTTTAAGTGTGTATCAGGATCTGGACCAGCATTGTTGGGAACAGGACTTGACACCAAAATGTGGAAAGATGTCTGTAGGATAACATATTCAATTCCTTAAGCCATGCTGCTCACAAAATAGGACAAATGTTGTAACAACATTATAACAAATAATATGTTTCAAACAAAACTGGCCAAATACTGAAAGAAGAAGTTGAGTTCATTGTTTTGACTCACAAGGCTGTCTTTCAAAGTACCATGTCTTAGATGTCATTTTGATAATGAATCAATTGTATTATTGAGAGTTGTACATGTTTTGGAAGGGACAGAGAGAAACAGGTAGATATTGAGACAGAAAGATACACACAGGTAGAGAGAGGGAGTTGAAGGGGGGAGGGAGGGAGTTGAAGGGGGGCATCAGACAGGCAGGCAGTGAAAAACAACCTTATGCAAATGAATAATACTGTAACATTGTCATACAAACAGATTTGTATACACAGATTTTTTATTTAATTGATCAGTTCCATGGAAGACCGACAAACGAGGCAGAGTGACAAGACATCCACACAAGACCCGCTGCTTGGTAAGGGCGTTCTTTTCTATACTAACAACTTTGTCCTTGTGTTGGATTTCAAAATATAGTTTCTTTGTAATCACTTCTAGAGCACCGACAGTGTGATCGCGATTCTGAAACCTTTATGTTGTAAGAAGCCACTGTTAGTGAATGACAGGATCAGGTAGAGACATCAGGTGAGGTGTTTTTATTGGTTAAGGCCACCAGCTCTGAACCCAAAAAAAGTTTTACTTTCCCAGTGTGGGATCTTTCACTTCCCCTGGCATAGACACCAGGTAGATGGAACCAACAGCTTTTAGTGTCTCATCCGAAAGACACAGGCAAAGTGGGGTGAACGAAATAGCATTCTTCCAGTATTAGTTGTCAACTCTTTCTACCTGTCAGCAGAATTCATTTATTTATGACAGGATATCTCTAACTGTAGTTCCAGCATGATTTTGTCTTATATTTTTTACTAACATTTGTAAAGTGTCATATACAGTCACATATCTTGTTTGTCTGTTCTTCAATAATCCGTTTTTTTCTTCTGTAATCGATGCTCATTTTTTTGTGTTGGAACAATTCCTATGCTCTGTAGCTTGCTTCTTTTAATCCGTTGTTTAAGGTTTCCATGTCTGTTCACTACTTTGCGTAACCAACTGGCTGGATAGTAATGCAATATGATTAACATAACAGGTTTGTTTTAGAATATTGCACAAAATCAAGACAATTAATGGTTTTTGTCATTGCTTTTATATTTCAGCTGTGCTACATAGTTTGTTCTGTAGCTTGCTTCTTTTAATCCGTTGTTTAAGGTTTCCATGTCTGTTCACTACTTTGCGTAACCAACTGGCTGGATAGTAATGCAATATGATTAACATAACAGGTTTGTTTTAGAATATTGCACAAAATCAAGACAATTAATGGTTTTTGTCATTGCTTTTATATTTCAGCTGTGCTACATAGTTTGTTCTTTAATCAAGATCATGCCAGTTACTGGAGATTATTACAATTATAAAACAATAGAAAAACATATTACCATTAGTGATAGTATGGGTGATTATAGGTGTTTCACTAATCTGCATGCTTTTTTAATCAAGCCGAAACCCTTGGTAACCAAAGTGTGTAGATAAACGAGACAATTGTATCTCGAATGAGCCCACATTTCCAGGTATATGGGAAATAAATTATTATGATTATTATATTGAAATAAATTTAGAAATAAATAAAACAATTAAAAATCCCACACATTCTCCCATAGTCACAGTTACAGCGACTATTAAAATGACATGAATAAACAGAGAAATAAATGATCATGCAAAAGATAAGTTTGTTTGGTCAATCATAGACAACATATTTTTAGTGGCAATAAACATGTGTAAACACATGACTCACTCTTGAATTGAGTTGGTGTGTCTTTCCGGAGAGAGTTCCAAAGTGGTAGTGCAGATATTCAGAAAGTCTGTGTGCCATAGCATTCTAGATTGTTGTGAGAAACGTCAAGTAGACAGAGATATGCCGATCAAAGATTGTAGGTAAGTGTTACAGGATCTACGGTGTCTCTTTGTGTACAGACAACATACATCTTGCCTGCTGACATTCACTTCTATAAACTAGTGTGTGCTTTTGTCTGTTCACTCGTAGCTCTGTCAATTTCACATGTATGTGGCTGAAATTTTTTTGGCATGCTTGGGGGCACATGGGGATGGTTTGTACATTACAGCAAATTTAGAAATCCCCAGGGTGGGATTTTATGAAGGAACGTATATGGAGGTTTGACGTAGATTACATAACTTGAAACAATAGTGGTTTGGAGTTATATGCAAAGTTAGCAACGCTGTGTGTGTTTTCTGCGATTGTTCCGAGTTACGTGATCTATGTCAAACATCTATCCACAATTAAATGTGTGTATTATTTATTTGTGGGTTTTGACGTTATCTTGTGTGTTATTCAGCCTTCAGAATGTGCGAATGTTTATAAATGTATCAATGGCTTTCTTTTCAAGCATTTGCTTTAAGAGTTATTTGCTGCATGATGGTTCAACAAGATGTGGTGCAGTTATGTTTAAATCAATTTAGGATTAATTTATATATATTTATATTAATACCTTCCATCACATCTGAATCTTGGTGCACATTACACATCTGTCGGTTCTTAGCATCATCACATAGTCATGTGACCTCATTGTTTTACCACCTAATTGTGCATTTATTAGTGTGTACATATCTGCTTTATCATAGCAATTTAGACTACACACTGCACGAAATATATTACAATTATTAGGCCTATATGGTTATTTGGAGTTGACAGTGGACATTTACTGATACTTAATTAATCTTATATTGATATCTCGTTCATCAACTGGTTACAGCCTTGGCTCTGCTGTCAACCTGGAATTGCATCTATTTTGACCAACTGTTCCACTCGTTATTTATGTATGCATGATTTATACAATACCAAAATAAACTCCCTCCCTCCCTCCCTCCCCCTCCCCCTCCCTCCCTCCCTCCTCCCTCCCTCCCTCCCTCCCTCCCTCCCTCCCTCCTCCCTCCTCCTCCCCCTCCCTCCCCCTCCCCCTCCCTCCTCCTCCCTCCCCCTCCCTCCTCCCTCCCTCCCTCCCTCCTCCCTCCCTCCCTCCTCCCTCCCTCCCTCCCTCCCTCCTCCTCCCTCCTCCTCCCCCTCCTCCCTCCCTCCCTCCCTCCCTCCCTCCCTCCTCCCCCTCCCCCTCCCTCCCTCCCTCCCCCTCCCTCCTCCTCCCTCTCCTCCTTCCCACCCCATGCCTCTAGACCCTCTTTGCATGAGGGATATGCCCTGTTTGGTCAAATTCTAGATCCGTCCTTGAGTGCACACCACAACCCTGAAGAAATATACAAACTATTTGGGTCTATACAAGAGCTATTCATATATACAAAGCAGGGATCCGTTTCAGTTGGAAGCGCGGAGTTCAGGACTAAATATTTCATTTTAGTGTGTATTATATAAATGAAGTCAAACAAATGTTGGCAAACTGTATACAGTATATTCCGTTTAGACAAACAATTTATAGTGGTGCTGGGTGTATGCATTTTATTATAGAGAGTTTATCACAATGACGTATTTTTATCCAATTAAACAATGAAACGCACAAAGCGTGTTTCAAATTCACAGTATGATAGTTCTGTTCCCTCAGTCAATAACTAGCAGTAATACATAGCATTTCAAACATTAGTTTTAAATTTGTTGGGGAATATATCTGTTCACTGTAATTATAGATAACAATTGTATGACATCTAAAATGCTACACGAATGAGTTTCATGTTCGTGGCGCCATCTGGCGAAAGGGAAAACATCGTTTTCTAACCTCGTTTTAACCGAGTTATTTCGTGAATCGCGACACGTGTTTTACAAAAGCGCTGCTTTGACATTTTCGTGAATACTCGGTTCATTATTCCTGTATGAGGCAACATGCGTCGCAAGAAGGTTTGTATACACATATTAGTTGACGATACCTTAACCCCCGAATTTACACTATTTTGAAATTATGTTATGTGTAAAAGTTAGTTTTATCGAACTGCCATTGCCCAGACTATTTCTATGTCTACGACTAGTAATATGATTACGAAATTCTATTTTCGTAACGGTTTCTTGCATAATGATGTGTACATGCTTTCAGAGATATACTATACTAATACATGAGCGTCTTGTCATAAACCTATGATGAATTTGTAAACCATGGCTTGTTAATGTTAAGTTTAATTTTTTCACATTTGTGACGCGTTTTCGTACCGCGCTATAATCCGGTTTGTTTGTCTCGTTTCACCCCATTTTCTTTGCCATCTTTCCGTGTAGTTATATGTAATCCGTGCGCAACCGTATAATCGTGTGACTTGAATCGACAATATTATATCATATAACTTGATATTTACGTATTTTACGAATTGTTTGTGTATTCGAAAGAATTGTGCAATATTGCAATAAGACACCATCTCTGCCTCGATTTCGAATTTCGTTTGGCAGGATACGCAGTTATGCAAAACTACTAGTTACAGCCGCCTTATTTAAATGTTTGCATATAAACGAAGTATAAAAAGTAATGTTACACAACGTGGTTCGGTTCTGTATATAATATTTAACTTGTGATCAAACGAGCTTTCCCGGCAGTACTCCGATAAATTGTCTGATAAATATTTCGCACTTGCGGCAG
Source organism: Lamellibrachia satsuma (assembly GCA_033239005.1). Taxonomy (NCBI): domain Eukaryota; kingdom Metazoa; phylum Annelida; class Polychaeta; order Sabellida; family Siboglinidae; genus Lamellibrachia; species Lamellibrachia satsuma. The sequence goes on along the minus strand of BSQZ01000020.1, from coordinate 5,820,751 downwards.
TTGAATAGCAGATTTAACAAGATTTGCCATCCAAGCCAAAGCAAAGGCCCAGATGGCAAGTGGACAAGGAAGCCATTGCCATTGGCTTATCGAGAGTCCAACAATGTTCATCTACTTATAACCCGCCCTCCTGAGATATGTGTCAACCTTGTTTTTAAACATATTCACGCTGCTAGCAGTTACACAATCTGTAGACAATTTGTTCCATTCATTTATGGTCTTCTGTGAGAACGAGTGCTTCCTGATGTCCAATCTACATTGATCCTTTACTAATTTTACCTCATGTCCTCTAGTTCTGCTATCCTTCTTGAGTGAGAAAAACATATTTCTATCAATATTTTCATACCCATTCAGTATCTTAAAAACTTCAATCTGATCTCTTCTTAACCTACTTGTCTCTAGTGTTGTTAAACCACATTCTTTCAGGCGTTTTTCATAACTAAGGTCTCTAAGTTCTGGAATCATTTTAGTTGCTCTCCTTTGTATGCGGTCAAGCGTATCTATATCCTTCTTACGATATGGTCTCCATGCTTGTATACAGTATTCTAAATGAGGTCTAACTATTGCTTTATAAAGAGGTATAATTAACTTTTTTCCCTTGTATGTTATATTTCTTCTAATCAATCCAAGAATTTGATTACCCTTTGAAGCTGCAATACCACACTGCTCTGAAACTTTCATATCAGCGCTTATTGTAACTCCTAAGTCCTTTTCTTTTCTTTTACAGTAGTACCCAGAACAGTATCTCCCATTTTATAGTTTACATTCAAGTTCCCATATCCTGTATGTAGGCATTTACATTTCCCAAAATTGAACAGCATCTGCCATTTCTCAGACCATTTCACTAATCTGTCTAGATCATTTTGTAAATGTTGTTTATCACCATCAGTATTAACCTTTCTAAACAGTTTTGTGTCATCCGCAAATTTGAGTATGTTACTTGTTATACTGTCGTCCAAGTCATTGATATAAATTAAGAATAATATAGGTCCTAATACTGATCCTTGAGGTACCCCACTCAAAACCGATTTCCAATTTGAAACTTCTCCATCTACTACAACTGTTGTTGTCAGTCAGCCATTGTTCTATCCAGTCAGTTATGATATCCCCGATACCATGGGCTTTTAATTTAAGTAGTAATCTTTGATGTGGCACTTTGTCAAAAGCTTTCTGAAAATCTAAGTAGATAATATCTACTGGCGATCCCACGTCTATCCACTTAGTGATTTCTTCCAAAAAACATAACATATTTGTTAAACATGACCTCGCTTTAAGGAATCCATGTTGAGATGAATTTAATAATTTATGCTTAACGAGGAAGTCCACCATATGGTCTTTAATTAACCTTTCTAATAATTTACAAATCACTGACGTTAAACTCACTGGTCTGTAATTCTCTGACTTATTTCTCGAACCCTTTTTAAATAATGGTATGATGTTTGCTCCTTTCCATTCAAACGCAACAACTCCCTCTTTTAATGACAAGTTGAATACTCTTGCAAGTGGTATACTGATTTGTTCTACTGTTTCCATTAGTAATTTTGGAGGAATCCCATCCACTCCCGGTGATTTGTTATCCTTCATTGCCTTTATTTTCTTAGCTACCAATTCTGGAGTTACAACTAACGGACCTAAATAGTCAGATTTAGCCCCCTGAAATTTAGCATCAGCAACTGGTAATGAACTAATATCTTCTTTGGTAAACACTGAACTGAAGTAACCATTTAGGTCATAGCGACTGCATGTGTTTAAATAAACTGATATACTATTTTATTATATATAATACATTTCCACAATCTTACTCAAATAAATATTATGTTCCGTAGACGTAGTGTGCCCGGATTCTAGATATGTGCCCCTAACCTATTAGTACCACGAAAACCGGCCCAACCAGTAATAATCGCTCTACTATAAATCCGTAGTTGTACACATAGTAAACTGGTTGAGGATAATATGCCAGCGTCTCGGTAAAGACGCTGATATTCTAAATCAGTGACAAGTAAATACTTGTGATTAACGAGCGATGGAACAACATTTCGAAAATAAATACACTAGCTACTTAGTCTTAGGTAAGTGCTATCATTAATTGCTACGCATGCTGGGATAGCTTGATGTCAGGCAAAACATACATACCATGCATGCCATTTATTATCTGTAAAACTGAACTTAAATGTTATTGTTATAGTAACATCATACGATAGCACATGCCACATTTATTCCAGTTTGATACGATATATTTTTAGTATTTTACACATTGTTACCAGAAAACACAGAGCTCTGTCATCTTCACACAAAAAATGGTTGAAGAGACCAGAATACCAACCAGGTGACTGCCTACAATATCTGTACATGATGCTGATGATAAAAATAGTGGCTTTCAGTAAATACTTGCAAATGATGAATGTCGATTAAAAACTGCATGCATCTTGTAACTCCATTTTATGTGACAGTTGGAAATATTAATTTTATTTAGTGCTCTTACTGGCTATTTTTGACCATTGCAAACAATTGACTCGAAAACATGGAAAGAATCTAAAAAAAAAACGAGAAATTCAGGACGATTTAAAAAATACTACAGTTTATGCACAGAAACATGAAAAATATGTGTGTTTTGTATTCAATTTAAATATTATGGTCAATTAAAAAGTTTTTTATCGTTATACATATGTGCAATTATGTATTGTTTTCTACTTCAGAGATTCATACTCACACAACCCGTCAAAAAGGCTAAGATGCATGCAAAGTACCGACAGTTTTATTCCACTGAACAAATGAAGAAAGCATTCGAAATGTGGAAGGCTGGCAAAGCGTCTGTATATAAAGCAGCCAAAGAATGTGGCGTTCCAGAACAAACACTTCGTTACCGAACACTTGGTTATACAGATCCAGCAACGTTTCATTCAGGTCCTGCCAGAATTCTTACTGCAACTGACGAAGCAGCTCTTGTGTCCTTTATTGAGGATGTTTCCGCATGCGGGTATGGATATACGAGAAAGGAGCTTGCAGAACTTGCATCTGAAACTGCTTACTTCTTGAAACGGAGGGATGATAATGCCGTAGTGTCTGACAAGTGGCTGCAACGTTTCTTTGTAAGATGGCCAGCATTGAAGATTGCCAAAGCTGACAAATTGCCAGTGGTTGGGAGCATCAACATCACGGAGGAATCAGTGGAAAATTACTACAGAGAACTTCTGCGTATTCTGCAGAAGTATAAACTGCTGGACAAACGCCACCGCATCTACAGCATTCATGATGCAGCAATGTCTGCAAAGAGGAAACCATGCAAAGTAGAAGAAGCAGCCGTTTGTTCAAGAAGGCCTTTATCACAGGAGAGTGCCGAATCCCCCTTGTCAACCGTCATCAGCTGTATAAATGCGAGTGGACAGGTGCTGCCTCCATATCTGGTGTTTAAAGGAAAGCGCATAACCAAGGATTTATTGACAGAAGGGCTTCCGGGTACAGACGGCAAGACTTCAGCCAACGGTTTGGTGAACAGTCGGCTGTTGCAGAAATACCTGAAGGAACATTTCCTGAAGTATGTCCCATGTACTACAGATGATCCAGCACTGCTACTGTATGATGGACGTCGTCCTCATGTCAATGTTCCTTTGATTGATTGGGCAGAAGAGCACAACATCATCCTATTCCTGCTACCAGCTCATACTAGTCATATGATGCAACCCCAAGATGTTGGCACCTTGCAACCCCATGATGAGGGCACCTCGCAACCCAAAGATATGGATGCCTTGCAACCCCGAGGTGCAGGCGTTTTGCAACCCAAAGATGTGAGCACCATTCAACCCCAAGATGCCAGTGCCTTCATACCCTTGAAGTCAGTATTTGAGATTCAGTGCAGCAAATTCCTCAGTGCCAACCCTGGGAGGATCGTTACGCGTTATGATGTATGCAATCTTATCGCTAAAACATACAACCAATTGATGACCCAAGAAATCATCGCTAACACCTTCAAGAGCATGGGTGTCGTCCCATACAACCCGAATATTGTAACTGAGTTCCTCACATCAGCCAACCTACAGCCAGAGACAGGGCAACAGGCAACCCACTGGAGGAGTAGTGAATCAGAAGGCAGCGCAGTAGTGAATCCACAGCCACAGGCAGATCAGCAGCTAATCAATCCACAGCCTCAGGCAGGCCAGAAGGTAGTCAATCCACAGCCTCAGGCAGGTCAGCAGGTTGTCAATCCGCTGTGTCACGCTGGTCAGCAGATTGTCAATCCAAAGTCTCAGGCAGGTCAGCAGCTAGTCAACCCACAGTGTCAGGCTGGTCAGCAGGTTGTCAATCCGCAGCTAAAGGCAGGGCAGCAGCTAGTCAACCCACAGCCTTGGGCAGGTCAGCAGCTAGTCAACCCACAGTCTCAGGCAGATCAGCAGGTTGTCAATCCACGGTATCAGGCAGGTCAAAATGTAGTCAGCCCACAGCCTCAGGCAGGTCAGAAGGTAGTCAATCCACAGCCTCAGGCAGGTCAGCATATTGTCAATCCACAGTCCCATGCATGTGAGCAGTTGATCAATCCACAACATCAGGTTGGTAAGCGGCAAGGCAGTCCACAGTCATGGTTTGGTAAGCAGCTAGTTAATACACAGTCACTTCAGCTGCTGTCCAATCCACAGCTTCAGGCACATCAGCAGCTAGCCAGTCCACAGCCAAAGGAAGATAAGCAGTTAATCAATCCACAGCCTTGGGCCGGTCAGCAGCTAATCAGTCCACAGCCTCAGACAGCTCAGCAGCTAGTCAGTCTACAGGCAGATCAGCAAGTGATCAGTTCTCAGCCTTGGATAGGACAGCGGCTAATCAATCCACAGCCTTGTGCAGGTCAGAAGCTAGTCAATCTACAGCCACAGGCAGCTCAGCAGGTGATCAATCCACAGCCTCAGGCTGGTCAGCAGCTTACCAGTCCACAACATTGGGTCAGTAAGTGGCTAGTCAATACGCAGGCACTTCAGCCACTATCCAATCGACAGCCACAGGCAGGTCAGCTGCTAATCAATCGACAGCCGAAGGCTGGTCATGTGCTAAGCAATCCACAGACAAAGGCAAGTCATCAGCTAAGTAATCCACAGCTGAAGGCAGGTCAGCAGCTATTTAATTCACAGCCCCAGGCAGGTCAGCAGCTATTCAATCCACAGCCTCAGGCCGGTTACCAGCTAGTCAATCCGCAATCTCAGGCTGGTCAGCAGTTAATCAGTCCACAGCCTCGGGCAAGTCGGCAGCTAATCAATCCACAACCCCAGGCAGGTTACCAGCTAATTAATCCACAGCTTCGGGCAGGTCAGCAGTTAATCAGTCCACAGCCTCGGGCAGGGCAGCAGCTTGTCAAATGTCAGCTGATCAAACTACAGCTACATGTAGGCCAGCAGGCAATCAGTCCACAACCTCAGGTTGGTCATCAACTAATCAATCCACATCATCAGGCAGGTCAGGAGCCAGAGAATCCACAGCCAAAGGCAGATCAGCTGCTAAATCCACAACCACAGGCTGGTCAACAAATGGTTAGTCAACAGCAACTCTGGATTGACCAGCTGCTTACCTATCGTCCATGGACAAGTCCGTAGCCAGTCAATCCAAAGCCATGGGCAGGTCATCAATATATCAATCCAAAGCCATGGGCAGGTCATCAATATATCAATCCACAGCCATGGGCAGGTGATCTACCGGTACGTCATTCAACAGTCTTTGGCAGCTCAGCAGCTGGTTAATACACAAAATCCAGTGTTGTGTACAATCAAACCGTGATACGAGAAACCATAATATCATATTTCCGGCTTTATGGCGCAACTGTATGAAATGACTAACATGCCACCAGAGAGGAGAAAGAATAGTACAGTTTGTTTAAGCAAATTATCATCTGATTTTGCAAAAATAGACTGCCTACATTGGTATACACAATAATTACATTGCTTTAGATATAATTCCAAATATTATTTTACACTGATAATAATTGTGCCTATTGCAGAATGTTGATGTACAATTAGTGAGAATGGAATTTTAGATTCACTGACTTGATAGTCTTGACGTCTAAATACCATGCAATTGACAGATTGCTGAAGGAATTGACTGTGGCAGACACAGTTGTGGACGTTTGTGATTGGGTTAGATAGTGTTTTGAAGAATGTGTCTAGGCCGCTGTTGGAACTTTGAAGACTAACCAGAGTGCTCAATATTTAGACAGTCACTGATGCCCTAGAATTGTGGTAATGTCAGAATAATCATGTATTGTTAGATTATCATTCCTATAAGGTTTTCTTCTAGTTTGTAGTTAATGTTCTACAGTTTGTTTGTATTTTGGTAAGACAGTTGCTTCAGAAAATATGGACTACAGAAGAAAACCCTTTTGTTTTACATAAATAATTAAGTGCATACACTTGGTGTTAGACTTTTCATTGAAATAAAAAAATCGGATTTATTAACATTGTAATGCATTTCAGCTTAAAGCTTTCATGTCTGCTGTGTGCATAATACTGCATATGATGCTTAGCGTGAAATGGCAGGACGAAGTCACCAAATTTGATATTCTTCAATACTGCAAGTCATGACTGAGCAACATTACCAAACATAGACGACTACGATGGTTGTGTACATGAGGCAGATGTCCAATGACTGCCTGCCAAAGACCATCCTCTATGGACAGTTAACTGAAGGCAAATGCCCAGTAGGCAGACCTAAATCATATGGATATGATCAAAACATCTGAAAGAGTATGACTATCTCAAGAGGGCGGGTTACACATAGATGAAATTGTTGGACTCAATAAGCCAATGGCTTCCTTGTCCACTTGGGCCTTTGATGGCAATCTTGTTCTTGTTAAATCTTGACATTGACCCTTTGCAGTAGCTAACACTTCACAATTGCGGAATACATATCTGCCTGGCAAGCCAGTCCTAAGGCCCGTTTACATGAGTGATCGATTGGTTGGGCAACACATCAGCCATGTGAAGCTCGCACATTTAGCTGCGCTTTGTCAAGGGACACAGTGTCCTCGACAAATTGGGCAATTAATCGCTTGTGTAAACGGACCTTAGCTGGAGAGGTGTCATGTTGACAATTTACTGGCATGAAGCAGCTAAGACAGGCATTGTCTCAAGAGACATAAGCTGGCCACTACTACATTTATATTATACACCAATGGATAATTATTAGATTAAGTCTGACATATCATTCACTCATGCAATGTTTGATTTTAGTTGGTTAATGAGATAGACCAGCAATACTTATAAGTTATAGATGCAGCTGAAAGAAGGGACCAGTATTTTGTGTTTGCCGGTAGAATGTATGATTTGGGTTACTTTAAAAACCTTATTTGATGTTCTGCCTACCAATTTTTATACATCAGTCAAGCTGATTTCATTCTCAGCAAACTGTATTTTTAGTTAAATACAAAGTACAGCCTGCATTAGGTAACAAATTTAATTTGCCATCCCTCCCTGACCCATAACATGAAACATCGCTAAAAGGCATCTTGATTTTTATGGTCAAAGTCATAAAGAACACACCAAAAAATACTTCTATAATTTTCTATTAAAAAAGCTCATGCTGGGGAACTCTGGCTCTGTTGGACCCTCTCCCTTTGCTGCACGGGGGCGTTTTCATGTAAAGGGTACACTTGTCAAAATTGAATTTAAACAATTCATTATGTAATATTAATTCAGTGTGCTTGTCATCCAGTAGATATAGTAAGGAACCTACAGGTCACGTTTCATGAAGATACATCAAATACTTGTTAAAGAAAATCTGATGATGCTAGGGAGAGCTCACCTCAGCCTGGGAGGAGGCTGAGAGGAGGTAAGGTGACAGGTCATAGGGAGACAGGACGAAAGGAGACGGGAAGGAAAGAAATGGGAGGGAAAACAAATGGATCGAAGGAGAGGGGAGTGGGGGAGACAGTAGCTAAGCGGATGAGGGGGAAGGAGACGATAGTTAAGGCGATGGGAGTGAGGGAGACGGCAGGGAAGGCAATGGGAGTGCAAGTTAGACAGGAGGGAAAGGTGACATGTTGACAGATGAGAGAGAAACTGATAACAGGCTGCCAGGTGACAAGGCTGCCGGACAGAATGTGATGGAAGGGATCCATCGGAAGAGCTATTCTGAGGCAGTGATAGAGGGGGTGAAAAAGAGAGCGAGGGTGTTTGTGGGGGATTCAATAGTCAGGAAGACCGACAGAGTCTTAAACAAGGGAAATTTAAACTAGAAGCGCAGGGGGGTTACTTGGAGATGCCTCAAGCAGGACAAGAAGCCACCAGTACAGACAAACCAAGAACAAAATGTCCTAAAAACAGGTCTGGCGCAGGTTATAAATGCGTGTGTTTAAATGCTAGGAGTATAGTAAATAAGAAAAACAAATTAAGCGTTATGGTAGGAGATATCGACCCTCACATAATTGGTATTACCAAATCATGGGCCAACACAGACATAACAGATGCTGAATTTGATTGACAGGATGCATAATGTTTATGAGAGATCAAATAGGAAGAAGGAGAGGGGGAGTTATTTTTTATGTTAAAGAATCTATTCAGGCTTATGAAATAAAGTTAGAAAGGGAAACAGATTGTGATGAAGCTGTTTGTTGCAAAACAGTTTCAGGAAATTAAAATTAACTATTGGATTAGTTTACCAAAGTCCTAACATAAATGAAGAGGATAACACAAAAATACAAAATGCTATAAAGGAAGTTAGTAAAGGAGAATGTATCATAATGGGAGATTTTAACCCACACATACAATGGAAATCTCTATAGAGTACAAGGGGTGAAGACCAACAATTTCTATTTTTAATTCAGGATAGCTTCCTTACTCGGCACGTGCTAGAACCAACCAGGGGAGACAATGTATTAGATATAGTTTTGTCATCACGAAGAATTAGTGGACAATGTAAAAATACATGAACCATTGGGTAACACTGACCACAATCAAATACATTTTGACATCAATATAAAATCAGAAAGTAAAAATAAAAAACGTATAGGAGAAACTTCCACAAAGGTAACTATAAAGATATGAGAAAATACTTAGCAAAGCTAGATTGGAATAACATGCTGATGAATAAGACTGCAACTGAATGTTGGAATATTCTAAAATATGAAATTGAGAGTATCATCGATAAATTTGTTCCCTTGAAAAAACAAGGAAAACAGTCTAGAATTAGTAGAAAGAAACACTTGTCAAAAGAAGCTATTACAAAAATAGTGTTTAAGCAAACTATGTGGAGGGTTTATATGCGTACCAGAAAGGATGAAGACTATGCAAATTACAAAGAGGCACTTAACCTAGCTATAACTGAAATTAGGAAATTTAAAAGAACCTTTGAAAAAAAATTGGCAGGAAATATAAAAAATTATAGCAAGAGTTTCTATGCTTATGTAAGGAGTAAACAGAAAGTTCGAGATAAGGTCGGACCACTGGAAAACAACAGTGGAAACATAATTTCAGATGGGTTTCAAATGGCAGAGCTCCTGAATGAGTATTTCAGCTCAGTTTTTACCACAGAAGATATCAGCTCACTTCCAGTTCCATTTACTAAATTTGAGGGCAGTAAATCAGAACATTTAGGGCAGTTATTTGTAACTCCTGGAATAATAGCAAAGAAAATTAAGAAGATGAAAGATAATAAATCACCGGGAGTTGATGGGATACCACCAAAACTACTTAAGGAAATTGTTGAGCAAATTAAACTAGCCAATATCTTATGTTTTTTGAAGAAATTACAAAGTGGGTCACCATTGCATGTTGTCTACTTAGATTTTCAGAAAGCATTCGATAAAGTGCCACATCAAAGATTGTTACATATACTAAAAGCCCATGTAATGATGTAATCAACTGGATAGAAGAGTGGCTTAGACACAGAAGACAGAGAGTAACAGTAGAAGGTGAGATTTCAAATTGGAAATCTGTTCTGAGTGGGGTACCACAGGGATCGGTATTAGGCACTATACTGTTTTTAATGTATATAAATTATTTGGAAGATGACATATCTAGCAAAGTACTGAAATTTGCAGATGTGACAAAAGTATTCAGAAAGGTTACTAATGATACAGATAAACAAAGTTTACAGGATAATCTAGATAAATTAGTTAAATGGTCAGAAAAATGGCAAATGTTATTAAATTTTGGGAAGTGTAAATGCATACACATAGGACATGGAAACATGGACGAAGAATATAAAATAGGGGATGCTGTATTAGGTAGAACCACACAAGAAAAGGACTTAGGAGTAACATTTAGTGCTGACATGAAAGTTTCAGAGCAATGTCGGATTCCTGCTTCAAAAGGAAATCAAATTCTAAAGCTAATTAGGAGAACTATCACGTATAAGGAGAAACAGCTAATTGTACCCCTGTACAAAGCAATAGTTAGACCACATTTGGAATATTGTATTCAAGCATGGAGGCCGTATCATAAAAAGCACATAGACAAGCTAGAAAGAATACAACAAAGAGCAGCTATAATGATTCCAGAATTGAGAGACCTTAGTTATGAAAGCCGCTTATTACAATGTGGTTTGACAACACTAGAGACCAGGAAACTAAGAGGAGACCAAATAGAAGTGTTTAAAAACGATGAACGGTTATGAGGATATTGATAGGAATAATGTTCTTCAAACTTAAAGAAGGCAGTAGAACCATAGGACACAAAGCAGCATTAGTTAAGGAGCAGTGTAGGTTGGACATGAGAAAGTACTCTTTCTCACAGAGGGTGATAAATGAATGGAACAAACTGCTAAATGATTGTGTTAATGCTAGTAGTGTGAATATGTTTAAAAATAGAATGGACAGATATCTGATAAGAGTGGGCTACACATAGATGAGAACATTTTTGGACTCTCGATAAGCCAATGGCTTCCTTGTCCACTTGCCATCTGGAACTTGTTGTTTGGGATGGCAATCTGGTTAAGTCTGGTCAAAACCGTAGTTACGAAATGTATTATACATCCCAAGTTCAAACAAAAAAAGCCCATTATGTCTAAGTATGTAGGTTTACAATGTGGCCATCTTAAACAGGTGTCAATGTGTCATTTTCCATTAAAATGTCCTCTCCAGAACATCAACATCCCAATGCCAGAGTTAGACTAGTGGTTTATATACATTAATATATGATCTACCAGAGTCGGCAGGCTTTCAGATGGGTTCGAATTTGTTGTATGTTTAAACATGGTTCTAACTGCTCTTGCGAATTTATGTGTGTTAACTGGAATTTGAAGTTCTGATGAAACGTCAAGACAACTTCACAATGTATTTTGTTTGTTTTATCAATGCATTTAGTCAATATTGAAACAATGAGGCTAATTAAGAATTTTATATAACGTAAATCTGGTTTTTAATGTTTAGGAAACCTGTGTGTTAAAATGTTGGGTGTAAAACCAGAAATATGTCTTTTTGGATCAAACAACTGTTCATCTAAGCAACCAGTGTGTTTATATTCGCTGCTCACTCCTGCAAGAAAACGTAGGCAGCAGAGTTAAAAAAAAATTGAAACTAGGTGGAATTTAACTCCCTCATTGTTGGCTTTAAATCTGCAGGAAATACACACCTGTTATAACATTCTGGCATCATCTGAAGAGCCACCTTTTTGTCCTCGCTTATCCACCTTAGCTCCTTCTTATTCAACTGTTCGTGACTTAAAAATTATAAATCGATTTAAGATTATCTAATCCTATAGTTTGAATGTGCTCCTCAGCTCTGTTTCTCAAAGATTTTGGCACACTAGATTTTTTTTCTTGTATTTTATATTGTTTTATTCAGTACTGCAATTTGTATAATAATGGTTAACATATACGTTGTATTATAATGGTATATTATATGCTAAAGAAATGTCCTCTCCAGATTGTAGCTGGGGCGGCTATTTTATGCTTGTCTTGAATTTTGTAGTTTCAGTAGAAGTTTTTAAGATAAATTAACCATTTCTTCACTGATTGTAAATGTAAAAAAATAGCTACAAAATGCGAAATTATATCGCTTTGAGAAAATCCCCAAAATAAATGACATACATATAACTATGACAGTGTCACTGCTAACGTTAAGGGAGATTTTGGTTAACATAAACGAATTACGTGTGCTAAATAATATTAGGTTACCCCAGCCATCTGACAAACACGTGGCAGGGCGTGATTACAATCATTTTGATTAGCCCGTTATCCGCGGGGTCACCAGGTCACGTTTACATGTTGACCAATTTTTAAGAATTATATGTGACGTCGTGCTCCTAAAATAGCAGTGTTGGTGTAATATCACATACAGTGTTGGAAAATAACATGAACGAAACAATTGGAACACTGATATTTCAGGCTGCGTGGGACTGAAAATGTACCCTTTAGTTTAGTAGCTTTACGTGAAAACGCCCATGTCGCCTGAGCTAACCAACATAATTGCAAATTAAAAATCGATGTTATAACATACTGTTTTGTATTTTTCGAAGTTATATAAAATGATGTGCTAATGTAGCCTATATGGCTATAAGCCACAGTGCACAGGCACAGCCAGGTGTAAAGTTACAATCGACGGTTTATTTGCGCATGTTATTTAGTATAATATACACAAACTTTACATAATAATGTTCGTGACTGTAAATAAATTAATATAATCAATCTACAAATATTAATGCTGTGACAAAGTCAAAGCCATACAAAAACCAAACTTTGTGGCATTTCCCGCGAAGTGGCGCTATCTGGTGAATGGAGAACAAATCACTGCCCAAGTCGTAACCTCGTTTTAACTCGCGCTGTATGGAGTATATCGCGCATTTTGTGGTGTGTCGGTGTCTACGTGCATTTTTTGCTGTTTTATATTTCGTTAGCGTTAACTTCATTCAGTTTGATTGCGTCAACATGCGTCGGAAGAAGGTTTGTAACTTTGCATATTTATTATGGTTACCTAAATCCTATTATAGTTTCATTACATCGCTAGAATTGGCTGTGAACTAATTTCTGCCAGGCACCAGTATGACAGTAATCATAGGCAAGGTCCTACGACAAAAATCGCAAAGACCTTAATACAAGATAGCGATACTGCAAACTATTACTATTATTTAATCGAGTGCAAGAAAATTCTTATAACAGTTGAACGCAGTTGTTTTTAGTAAAATATTTACGATGATCGAACGACGAAAAACTTCCCCTGCACAAAATTGCTACCATCACCATGTTGCATGTTACATGTATGTCGATCAAATAAAGTGAAACATGTCAATGTTTTCATCAACAACTGATGTGTCTCACTAGTGCTCCATGTTGTATTATAATTATATACCAACATATGTTTACCCCAAAATCCTGCAAGATCACAAAAGGTAGCAGCTTTTTATAGCTTGCAAATTTTATTCTGTTTACATTTATTTTACACAGAACATTTATTTAATAGAATGTACTTCTACTTTAAAAATGCGCAATTTCTTTTCGAACATCATCTATTTCATTTAAATACCCCCAGGCTAGTATTTTCATACATGTTGAGAACTTGTAAAAAGTTAGTTTACACAAGGCAATATCGTCACAACAACAAGCCAATTGTTACATCATTCAAAAAAGATCAAGGCTGTTTATGTTGCGTGCAACTTAGCTTCAAAATAGGATCAGTTACAATTGCAAACAACATTGTCGCGACGTGTTGCAAGAAAATCAAACCGGTCTGGTCCCATGTGTCAATCTGAAGTGACGACAAACGCGAGAGCTGGCATGAGAGGCAGTACAGCCTAATAGCCAGAAGAAGACCTGTAAGAACCTGTCAGAATGTGTCAGTATCGCCTCATTGCTGTGACAGTGTCGCCTCATGTAAACCTAGGTTTTGGTGTTGTTTATTGAATTTAGTATAGCAGATAGCACATTATTGTCCAATCATTATAACAAAATTCTTTGTTATTCCAAAAAATCAAATAAACATCTTCAGTTTCTCCAGTTGATTGAATGTGTACAATCATTATTCAATGTTTTTTAACTACATTGTTTTCTCCCACAGGGACTGGCCCAAAGTGCCAAGAAGGGTCGGATACATTCAAGTAATAAAACAAAAATAAAAAAGGCAAGAGCTCACAAACTGTCGAAGATCGGTAAAGCATATGTGCATAACGCGGTCAAAGTGCGTGGTGTTCCGACACAAACACTTCCGTCTGGTCGCACATCAACGACTCCACCCAAACCAGTCAGAATTCTTAATCCATCTGACGAAGCCACTCTTGTGTCCTACATCAGTGATGTCTCCACCTGTGGGTATGGATATTCAAGAATGCAACTTGGTATGCTTGTTTCGGAAACAGCTTACTTCCTGAAACAAAAGAGTGACAATGTTGTAGTGTCTGAAGATTGGTTGCAACATTTCCTCGCTAGATGGCCCGAATTAGACGTGACAGAAGCCGACAGTTCGTCGGTGGCCATGACAAGGGAAATAATAGACAATTACTACCAAGAACTTTTGCGTATTCTGCAGAAGTATGATCTTCTTGATAAACCCGATCGGATATTTAACGTTCATGACACTGTAGTGACCACAAAACAAAGGGTGTTCAAAGTAGCTGACCGTACAGAAATAGCAGCGACGTGTTGTCGCAGAATCCAATCAGTAGAGCCCCCTGAATCCTCAGAGGTCACCGTCATCAGCTGCATGAACGGAGCAGGACACGTTCTGCCTCCCTATGTGGTGTTTAATGGTAAGCGTATGACTAAGGATCTTCTGACAGAAGGGCTTCCAGGCACGGCTGGAACAATGGCATACAATGGCTTGTCAAATAGTCGTGTTTTTCAGCGATTTTTGAAGGACCATTTCCAGTCGATTGTCCTGTGCAGTACGGACCATCCTGTACTTCTCCTGTACAACGGACACCGACCGTACGTCAACATGCCGCTAATTGATTGGGCGGAGAAGCAGAACATGATCTTGTATCTGCGTCCACCACATACTAGTCAACCCCAAGATGCAGGCGCCTTCCGGCCCTTGAAGGTGGCTTATGAGAGTCAGTGCGATAAATTCCTCACTGAAAACATTGGCCGGATTGTTACGCGTTACGACATATGCGACATTGTTGGTAAAGCATACCAACAGGTGATGACCCAAGAAGTCATAATTCCCACCTTCAAGGCCATGGGTGCAGTCCCATATGACCCAACTGTAGTGACCGATGATTGCCTAGTTGATGGGCGCCACTATGAGCGTGTGAATCCAGGAGAAGTTTTTGTTGTTGTGAATTGATTGTATCGGCCATAACAACAGTGAATCCACGCTCACAGGCAGGGCTTTGCCCAATTACGCAACATCTGTTGCATCATTTCAATTACTGATCCGATATGCAGGACCAACTGGTTAATCTAAAAGTTTATTCAGTATTTCTTAATTATATGGAATGTGCGTTGTTGAATTTGAATATTTCGTATTTGATTGTTAGCACTCTGTCACACAGCACTTAATAGGTTTGTTAGCATTCTGTCACACAGCACTTAATAGGTTTGTTCATGTGATGTTTGTGACATGAAAAATACAGTAATTAATCATAACGGTCACTAAAATAAATGGTTTAAGTGTTGCAATTTAACAAAATAGATTATTTACAATTACGACACAATTTCAAAGCCAGAATCAGATATATCTGTAATCAGTGACAAATTCGTAATTGGATCCAGTGCTGCATGTACAAGAACAGGCAGACTAGTGAAGAACCAGTTTAAGTTTTTCATCACACAAACTAGATTTTGTACTGTATGTGTATTTAAAAGGCATGTGTCAGAAATGTGACAACAAGTTACACCATGACAGCGTGAATTGCTATAAAACAGTTACAGAATGTAAGGTATTAAAATATTGCATTAGTTTATGTATTGATATCAGATGCGAGGTACGGGCATCACAATTATTAATTGTCATAATATATTGAATTTTAATGTAACGATTATTACAGTCGACACCATTGACAGAATTGCAGTTAATAGAATCACACGTTTAATTAAAAACATGTATATTGGCTGGGACAGAATAATTCCCTATTGACATTGTATTAAAATGTGTCACTTGAGTGAATCAGTCATTCAATAGAATCAAGTTGCTCTGGCCCAAAGTGATTATATCAAGCAGCGTCCACTGTGGGATGGAAATTCAAAAGTAAATATTGGTTTTTAAATGTAGTGCTGGCATAAGTTCAATACATAATTATGCTTAATATAGATAGAAGAGTACTGTTGTAGTTCAAGTTTCATCATTAAAATGATGTTATGTTTCTGAATTGTATTGCTGTTTATAGAAATACCTACAAGTTGCAAACTGTCCAGATTAAAACTATAGAAACATCAACAAAATCTAATTTGTGATAAATTCAGAACTTGATTTTGAATTAAAATCTGCATTTAGTTTTGGAAAGAATGTGCGGAGAAAACATGCTGTGATGATCACCGAGTGGCAATCCCTACAGCATGTGCTTGTGTCTTTAGAAAACACAAACATGATCATGTGGCCTACAACAACAAACATGGATTGTTTATTTTGTATATAATGTAGTTTTGCAGTTCTGTTCTGCAAATTGTCAGATCCAGAGTGTCATCATAATCCTATTTATGAGAGTGACCTCTGTCAAACTTCGACTTGATAGCCATGTCTACTAGGGTGACACATCTGTGAGATCAAACTTTCCCACACAGTTCTTGCTGAAGCAACTTTGTTTTTGTCGCAAACTTTGAGCCAGAAACGCAAAAAATACGATGGAATGTCTGGCTGGCAAACAGACCTACAAATTGCAAGCCGTAGGCATAGTTTAAAAGAGTCTAAGAGGCATGTATTATACAGATTATGAAACTAATTGCTAGTATTGTGGT
This sequence comes from Lamellibrachia satsuma, assembly GCA_033239005.1. NCBI lineage: Eukaryota > Metazoa > Annelida > Polychaeta > Sabellida > Siboglinidae > Lamellibrachia > Lamellibrachia satsuma. Next base: position 5,803,954 of record BSQZ01000020.1, on the reverse strand, counting down.
TTGTACACATTTATTGTCCAGACTTAAAGAAGTATTCTGCTAGTACAGCTATAACTTCAGGCCTGTCCTTGGGGATACACTTTAGCTATTAGCTGAGTTACATAATCTTATGATCTTTATTAATGTACCGTGACATGTCATTATTATTTATATCTTGTTGCATATGTACGTAAACGTAAATAAATGATGCACATTAACAAAGTATTATGTACTGTTGAAATTTCACATCAGTGGCACATAAAAACTAATGCGTTAGGAGAGCCTTTAAGGCATCTTCTTAAATTTGCATACCCTGCTCAAGACATCGCTACACTAATCGTTTCTGCAAAATCGATGTCTCTGTTCTACCAGCCACTGGCACCACATAAAGTTAATAAAAATTGTTTGCCAGAAAAGTCGAAATGGCATTGGAATGAATAGGTCTGCCATTGGGGTGAAGTGTAAAGCGCTTTGAACAGTCCGAAGGACTGGATTCCAAGCTATATAAGAATGTACCTTTTATTATAAAAGTAGCATAAATTCATCAGTGCCAATGCATTTGTTACTGGTCAGTTGAAGTTTTTGTAATTCTAAAATAAATGCAAAGCGAATTCCTATCTAATAACAGAAAAACAATAGGGGAAGAACATTGTATAATATTATACTCCCTATTATTTATGTCAGTATATATTACATATAAATCTTAGTATTAACCTTCTGTCAAATTATATTCTGGTGACCTCAAAATACAGACTAGTCAGTTAATGGAATGTGCAGAGTGCTGGAAACTAGAACTATGATAACTGGCTTCATGTAAATTGTATCTATGGCCTCCATGGCATATTTAGGATTTGGAAGGGGGCCAAGAAAAATCTTATTGTGAAGCCAAAAAGGGCCATAGCATGACCCAATGTACCCCTAGTAGGAAAACTTCCATAACACAACGTATCAAGCTACTCCTCCCTCCCCAGTAGAGTTTAGACCAGTTTAAACTGAAAGGGTGATAAAAAAGGGGAGGTCAAAGGACACCATTAAGGTTCTATATGAGGGTAAACCCTATTTGAAGTCAAAGAACAAGACAGCAAACATATGTACAGCCTCAATGGATCCGGACCTCCGTGTTCAGCTGGCCCGAGTTTCTCTTTTATAAAGCACCACCCACATATGGGCAATAATATACACCACAAGTTTATAATACCATACTCATTGTGAAGCTTTATAAATAGTTTGACATGACTATTTCTGACCAGAATTAAACCTTGTATTCAGTAGTATTACTGTGATGTATTACTGTTGTTTACTTGGAAATTATCTGTAGAGAAAGCTTGAAAACGAAAGTTTTAGGTCAATGTTTTAAGGTACCCAGATCTAAATATATCATCTAGGGCATGCACTAGTGAAGTAATCAGAGCTGGAATAATGAATGTGTGGCATTTCACAAGGTACTTAGAAGGCCTTTATGTATGACTGTATGGGATTCAGTCATGCATGCAATTGTGAATTGAAATCAGGACTGCTTGGTGACAGACAACATCATATATGGTGTACACAGTTTTAACTATTGTAGGCTAGCATATAGCATGATCCGACCTGGTGTTAAGTTTTATGAATTATGGGGGGACAGCTCAAAATGGACTGGCAGAATGAATTAATCTTGTACTACACATAGAGAATAGTGCCATGTACGGACCAGGCCCGACTTCTACTAAAATTAACAGGCCACACCTGGGTCTACATTTTATGGGCTGGGCTTGGGCTGAAAAAATTACATTTCTGGCTTGGGCTGGACTGAAATAAAACCAGTTTATTTTGTGATACAAATATTACATGCACACAGAAATTAGAGAAACATATTCACTAGCAAAATTAAGTAAACTGGAAATTCAGTAGATTTATTTAGATATTTTGGTGTGAAAATATTTCCCTGACTTCATTCTGGGATGGGCAAAATCAACTGAGGGGGGTTAATGTAACCCAACAGTTATTGTATATGATGTGTGACGTAAGGGTTCATTGCATTCATGGTACAATAAGTACACAACCAACTGACATGGACCACACAAGGTCCAGTGATGGTGATTGGTCAGTTTTCTGTTGCCACATGCCACACCACCTGTTGTCAGAATAAGTCACTGTGACTGTGGGGTGCAGTAGCACAGGGTTTAGAATGTCTTACACTCAGAACCAGGGTTTTAATCCTCTTGCTGCCGTTTTGGAGCTTGAGCAATTTTGATCACTCCACGTTGCCTCAGTTCACTCTGTATAAATGAGTATCTAGCTACAGATAGCGGTGGATATAAGTGAACAAATAGTCTGTGCAATAATTGCATCATGACTGAATCTTCCCAGAAAAGTCCAGTTGGTGTTGGAAGGAACAGGTCTGCGAGGGGGTTACGTGTAAAGGAACAGGTCTGCCAGGGGGTGACATATAAAGGAATATGTCTGCCGTGGGTGACATGTAAAGGAACAGGTCTGCCAGGGATGACATGTAAAGGAACAGGTCTGCCGGGGGTGACATGTAAAGGAACAGGTCTGCCAGAGGGTGAAGTGTAAAGGAACAGGTCTGCCAGGGGGTGATGTGTGAAGCGCTTTGAATGGTGTTACAGACTGGATACAGTGCTTTATAAAAAACTAATCTATGCTATATCACATCAAATTTGAATTCACACAATATTATACCTAAATTATATCATATGCAGGTGTATATATGTGTGTGTATCTTATTGCTCTATTTCTAGGCAACCATCAGAACAGACCTGGTTCCCGTGATCGGTCAGTGGCCAGTCCACTTTGGAGACCATCTCAGTGTGACAGTTTCAACAGTGGCCAGTCAAATAGTGACCACAGTCACGCAGCAAACTCCGGTGACAATCTCGAGGTAGGCTGGACCCTTTATATCTTCTTCCTCATAGGTCCCTTTAAATGGTTCAGGCCAACTAGTTCTTGCACTGCCCCGTCTATTATCCTTTTCCACTTCTCCCTCTCAGTAGCCTCCTCCCTTCACATCATGGTAATTCATGGTTTTGCAAGTGTCAAATTGGATGCATTTGCACTAACATTTGAAACTACTACATCTCCATTTACACGTTTGATATTGTTTGGTCTGCATTTGCATTAATAACAGAATTATCATTATTAGTTTTGCATTTGAATATTAGATATTTGTATTTGCACTGACTGTGGAATGTTTCCCTTCAGCTGCTACAGGAGCTAGCCCTGCTGCGGGAGAGCATCAGGGAACGGGATGACGTCATCAGCCAACTACGTAGAGACAACACGGGAAGTTGCAGCGACACTGACCAAGTGAGTGGTCATCTCTTGACCAGTGCACAATGTGGACCTTTGCTCACATGAACATTGAAGCTTCTTATGTCTATTATTCTGTACAGAGTTTTGTCAACATATAGGGGTGAATTATATCCTAAATATTGGGTTTCTGGATTTTGTCAATGTCGATAAAAACCTAATGTTTACTATGTTAACTTGTGAATTTATGCTGCAGCTTATATTCAACAAGCATGGTGCACATTACAATTGCGTGGCTCTCCAGTTTAATGTTAGCTGCTGGGTTAACAATAAAGCTATGATATGATAAAAACAGGTCATTCATAAGTGCTGGGTACAGTTGGACAAAAGCAAATAATTTTTCATTTCCATTACAATTGCACTTATAAGATGTTCAAATCAATTACACAAAAACAAGTTATATTTCATTTTAATTACAATTACAGATGCATTATGCAGAACCAACTATTTCTTCCAAAAGTTTATTCAGTATTTATTAATTATGTGGCATATGTACAGTGGAACCACGTTAATCCGGATGCCGATAATTTGAAAACTTCGGCATCTGGACATCATTTCATAGGAAAACAATTTCCAAATGCTAATATGCCCCATTAATTAATCATTTATCTGGAAAACTTGTTAATCTGGACACATACACGGGGGCCAAGGTGTCCAGATTAATGATGTTCCACTGTATTGCTGAATTTTGTATATGATTGTTTTTCTATTTCTATGCAGCAGCACTTTTGATGGGTGTTTCAGGTAAAGTTTGTGATACAAAAAATAGTTAATCGTAACTAATGTTATTCTTGCAATTACGCACCAGAGAAATCAATTACGGCATGATTTCAAAACCAGAAACAATTACATAATTTTGCCTGTAATCAATTACAACAAAAGGTAATTCAACTCAGTTTATGTTTCCAAGTTGCCTGGTTTATGCTCAGGAAAACTCCAATTTGAGCGAAGCACTGTTAGGGCATGGCCCTCAGTGTGTGGAGTGTTACACCATACAGGCAGCGCCCTCTGGTGATGTTGGGTTCATGGTCGGGCGAGATTCGGATGACCGACTGATAGTGAAACATGTGGCAGATGGACAACCACTCCGCCGTGGCGACAGGTCTGTAGAGGTTTTCGTAGTGTAATAAAATGAAAGTGAAACCACTCGGTAGCAGGTTACATAAATATGAATGCGGGTTACCTAGTGTGAGAGTGCACTTTTGTTTGTGTGTATCAGCAGAGTTTTAAAAATGTCTATGAAGAAAAATGGAGGTCTGTGTAAAATTACTAAGACTGGTCACGAGCACAAAATGCTACACAACATTATTTTAGTTAATCAAGTTTATTTTATATAATTTACACCAGCATGTTTCATTTAAGATAACAGTTGAGACCACCTCCCCTCAGGAACTTGGAAGTTTGAATTCTGTTAGTCTGTGTTTAACAAATAAATATTTAAAGAAACAAAGCCTGCCCTTGTGTAATCACCATGTGATGTATAGGTCAGTTTGATTTAATAACTAATTGTATTAAGTCATTAGGACACATTTAATAGATATAATAAGCACCTAAATTAACGACAGAAAAGCTGGGTTTCAAAACGCTTGTAGCTAAACCACCCAAGTGGATATTGACAAAGTCTGTATTGTGCCAAAGACTGATTGATGAACCGGAAGAGCCCTGGAAACCCTGGATGGGCCCAGCTCCAAAAGTTTATTTTTTAACTTAAAAACACTTTCAGAAGACGTTACTGTCCAACGGTTGAGACGAAGGGTGGTTTAGTATGTTGAACCAATGGTAAAGCGTATTGGGTATTTAGGCAAATATAGCGCCTCTAGTGACCACGTGTAAACTAGAAGTATAAATATACCGGAGGAGGGTTTCTAGGGGGCCAGCACAAGCTACATTTTTAAGCATCCAAATTATCAATAAGAGTGCACCTGGTGGGCCATACCTGCATTACCATTAAACTTCAAAATTACCCGTTATATTTTACAAATCAGTTCTCTTTTGAATCTTTTAAACATTAAGTGTCTAAATATTTTTAAGTGATTTTTACATTAATGGCTTTTCTTTATGTTTGTCTTCACTGTTTTTTATTGTCAACATGAATGGGTGTATTGCTACTGTCTATGTAGCCGTCTGATGTACGCGATTAAAATCTCGTTGAACCTGGAACAATGCATTGACTACTCTTCAGTCTCTTCTATAGTACTCTATCTACTCATTGGTTGAGTGAGTACAAGTTCATTTATAAATTTCGACCTGGACACCAACAATTAAAACAAATTACATCTACATCTGTGAGAAATGCCTTCCCGGACCATTGCGTGCAGCCCAGCAGATGATAAGAGGGGGAGGCGTATCTTACAACCAGTTGTAGACTGCTGCGAATAGACATATGAATAATGTTCTTCATTAGTGTAATGTTATAACATCTTGTAAGATCCTGTATGACCTTTTCTAGCCCGTTGCTTGGCTGCAGATTGATAGAAGTGAATGGAAGAAACGTTTATCGGCTGCAAGAACGTGAGGTCATTCACATTCTTCAGAAGGTCAAGGACACATTGGTTGTGGTCGTCCTTAGAGATCTGGACAGTGTACCAATGAAAGAAGACGAAACAAAAACAGAGGAGCTGGAATCTTTGAGAGACAACCTCTCATTGGCCATGCTGGAGGTGGAGACAACGCAGCAAGAAAATAAGGATCTTAATGGGGAAATGGAACGGTACGTATTGCACACACATGTAGGCATACTCTTACGTCCTGTAGACCCCAGATCCCAAATCCTTGCCTTTCCCTGGAAGCGAAAGGCGAGTCTTTTGCCTAAAACTGGGCTGGGCTAGTATGCCATTTGTGATGTCATTTTCAAACCTGTAGCTGGAGAGAATAGTAGAGTCTGAAAATAAGCAAGTTGGGATGAGCCACTATTTTACTCCTGGGTTCATGTCATACAATTCAATTCAGACACAAATACACATATAATGATATATATATATACACACGCACGCATGCACGCCCGCACACACACACACAAATAAAATGCCAATGGTTTTTGAGTCGGTACCCTGTTTTGGCAAATTTTTGCCACCCGTAAATTTTTTTAATAGGGAAACCGCCATATTTGAGAACTACGATTCTTGTGCTGTGCACAGATTAAAATGTCTAGTGGGTGGCTGGCAACATATGCACATGTCAGTGACTGTAGGATCCCTTGTGTCAGTGACTGTAGGATCCCTTGTGTCAGCGACGTTAGGATCCATTTGTGTCATTGACTGTAGGATCCCTTGTGCCAGTGACTGTAGGATCCCTTGTGTCAGCGACTGTAGGATCCATTGTGTCAGTGACTGTAGGATCCATTGTGCCAGTGACTGTAGGATCCCTTGTGTCAGCGACTGTAGGATCCATTGTGTCAGTGACTGTAGGATCCATTGTGTCAGTGACTGTAGGATCCCTTGTGCCAGTGACTGTAGGATCCCTTGTGTCAGCGACTGTAGGATCCATTGTGTCAGCGACTGTAGGATCCCTTGTGTCAGTGACTGTAGGATCCATTGTGTAAGCGACTGTAGGATCCATTGTGTCAGTGACTGTAGGATCCATTGTGTCAGTGACTGTAGGATCCCTCGTGTCAGCGACTGTAGGATCTATTGTGTCAGCGACTGTAGGATCCATTGTGTCAGTGACTGTAGGATCCATTGTGTCAGTGACTGTAGGATCCCTTGTGTCAATGACTGTAGGATCCCTTGTGTCAGTGACTGTAAGATCCCTTGTGTCAGTGACTGTAGGATCCCTTGTGTCAGTGACTGTAGGATCCCTTGTGCATGAAGACATGATGAGGAGCGTCTTGTTTTTGAACACATTTGATGGGGAGTCTCTTGTGGTGGTTTTCTGAAGAGAAAAATTACAGAAGTTGACAAATTTTGCCCTACAGGTTGATGAAAGAATAAATATTGACATGGTTGATTTTCAGAGTATTCAAAATATAAATTTACGAGCAGCATTAAACACGTTATCAGTGGGGCACTGTGACTGTGTAGTATAGCCTCAGACTGTTGGTCAAGGGGTTCGAGATCACTTGCTACCATTTCAAAACATTGGCAATGACCTTACTTTGTCTTTCGGAAGAGATACTAACAGCTATCTGTCTGGTGTCTAAGCCATCAGAAGTAAAAGATCACACACAAGGAAACGAAAAAACCTGTTGTGGAGTCTGTGGACTCAGAGCTCTTCACAGAGCTGGTGATCTCAATATCTAAGCTCACTACTACCTCCCAGTTTAACTGTGATCAGCTGTTTAGGGAGTATCTCATCAAGCATTGTAGCCAGTGGGAAAATAAATAGTGATCTGTCCCCAACAGAGGCTACCATGCATGACTGGTGATGCCTCTGGTAGATACCGTGACAGTTGCAACAAAGTGTGCCAGTTCCAGTCAGAAACTATTTACCAAATGATCATGTCACCAGAGAACGAACCTTACTAACAATGATGTTAATACTGCTGTTTAACAGACACATGGTGCTAATATCAAAACGCAAAAATGTGTCAGTCTGAATATTTTTGGGCATGATCGGTTGTTAGATGCAGATCACAAAATCATCATGAGCAACATTTTTGGGCCTATTTTATTTGTTTCACTCAATGTCAGATCAGCCATCGAGGGATATGGATGTTATACTGTGATACAGCTTCTAAGATACAAATGAACATGTCAGTACATCAAGTCAACCACAATCTTTGCATGTCTTCTATTAGACCCATTTGCCATGTAGCATTTAAATAACCATTATTATGTCAGAAAGGACCAAAAGTCGCATTTCAAAGGCTAACCATTTTCATATTGTTGTACTAGTTCAAATTGCTACCACACTTTCTTGTGGTTGTGTTTCAAGTCAGTCAGGAGGGTCCTTTCATCTTTTTGAGTTCTGTAGCATTTTGAATGGTTATTTTGACATAGACAGACATTAGTGATGGTGACAGTTGGAGTGAAGAGGATGATTCTCTGGTTGAAAATGCCAGAGAATGCACCAGCTTTCATTATAAAGGTAATAAAATTATCAATTAATCAAATTATGACATACAGCCTCCAGGAAGAATTTGATTGAGATTGACATAATTATCACACATTGACACACTACACATTAATTTGAAGGTCATTCAATGGTGTACCTGATAAACCAAAAAACCCAGATATGTCAAATGTGTCTTTTGGTCGATTGTGACACCAGGGGATGTGTTGCCCTTGAATGTCTTTATGACGTATTTCAGCTTGAAGCAGTCAAAAGTGGAACTGGTTGAAGACAATGAGGCTCTGCTGAACAAGACAACAGACCTTGAAAGACAGGTAAGGTCCACCCAGTCGATGAAACAAGGGCAGGCCAAGGTATATTGAACTGGGTAGTTGCAGTGGACCACAGAAAGTTGGGTACTGTGGCACAGTGGTTAGAGTGCTGGACTGTCAATTGAGAGGATGGTGGTTAGAGCACTGGACTGTCATTCGAGAAAACGGTGGTTAGAGTGCTGAACTGTCAATCGAGAGAACAGCGATTAGAGTGCTGCACTCTCAATCGAGAAGATGGTGGTTAGAGCGCTGGACTGTCAGTCGAGAAGATGGTGGTTAGAGCGCTGGACTGTCAATCATGAGGACGGTGGTTAGAGCGCAGGACTGTCAATCGAGAGGACTGTGGTTAGAGTGCTGGACTGTCAGTCGAGAGGATGTTGGTTAGAGCGCCGGACTGTCAATCTAGTTGACGGTGGTTAGAGCACTGGACTGTCAATCGAACCAGGATTCGTTCCATCTGCTGATGCTTCAAAGCTTAAGCAACTTTGTTCACCCCACTTTGCCTGTGTTTTTTAGATGAGACACTAAAAGCTGTTGGTCCTTTCTACCTGGTGTGTAGGCCAGGGGAAGTAAAAGATCCCACATGGAACAAATGTGTACAATGGCAATCCCATATCTGATTCCCTGAAAAAAGGTTTACAACTGTATATTTGGTTGGAAAAGTCTGCATGGAACAATTATTTTTCATTTCCAGACGTAATTAAACATCTTCAAAGCTGAATCGTTAGAGCCAGTCCTGACAAGTAGATTGGTCCTGAAAATAGGATGGTCCTAAAATGTGATTACCTTTGTTTCATTGTGGTGCCATCTAGTGATAGTTTATATAGTATAATGAAGGCAGCTGAAAGTTGTCCAAACGTCACAAAGAAGCAACTATTATTGTCTGATAGATATGTGCGTTGAATAGTATCAGCACATATATCATATGTTGAACAGTATCAGCACACAGATCATATGTTGCAATTAGGTAACTGATTTGTTTACATTTATCACAATAATTTACTGGCCTGCAAATAACATAATAATAACACAGTATTTTGTCTGTGTGCAATAAATCTGGCCACTTCAACCATTGAAAGGCACTTTTCGCTAAAATATTATTAGTATATGAAATTTTGATAATGGAATGAATATTAAGATGTTTAAACCACTAATATTTAAGTTAATACTAAAGTGTTAATGTCATTGAGGTAAAAGCGACTTGAGTCCATAACAAGCCAAACATTTTCATAAATGGGATTTTATAATTAATAAGATGTGATTTTCCAGTTGGCTGATTCTGAGACGAGTCGTCGTGGTTTGTACACAATCTTAGAACGAATTGGTAATTCTGCGTCTGCACATACAAGAGAGCATGAAATTGAAGACGCAGCCCAAAGACTTCAGAATGGACAGACAACAAGAGTTCAGGTCACGCAGGTAATTTGAAGCATTTCTTTCTATAATTGATTTAGCAGATTTTTAGCGCATCACGAATCAGGTTTGTTGATGTTCAAATATGTAGTGTGTGAATAGTTTGATAATAATTAATATACGCAGTCGGTTTAATAAAATGGTACATACTTTTGTTAAAATCATCAAAAGAATTGACTTTGATTGTTAGATCAGGTAAGTTGCAAAAGTATGAATAACTTTCTGCTATACAGCCATAGTGTATAGGGAATCCCTATATACTATGACTGTATAGCAGAAGGTTATAATATTAGGGATGGCCCACTTTTGTAATTTTTTCACAGAATTCCGGAATGTCCGAATCCAGTTAAAAATAATTTAATAGTTCCAATGAGTCCACCATCACTAAATAATAAATTTATACAGCTAGCGAGTCATAGGTGATACTAGAGCTAGCATGTTGTAGGTGATACTAGAGCTAGCATGTCATAGGTGATACTAGAGCTAGCATGTTGTAGGTCATACTAGAGCTAGCATGTCATAGGTGATACTAGAGTTAGCATGTTGTAGGTGATACTAGAGCTAGCATATCATAGGTGATACTAGAGCTAGCAAGTTGTAGGGGATACTAGAGCTAGCATGTCATAGGTGATGCTAGAGATAGCATGTCATAGGTGATACTAGAGAGGTTAAATTTTTGCCAAAATGAGTTGTCGAGTGAAAAAATCAAATTGAGAAAGGACGTTTGATTTATACTTCTGCTGTCATTAATGTCTGTTGTATCTTCAAAGTAACTTAATTTATTAATGGATTAATATGTCAAATCATCATTGTTTTTTATTTATGCTCTGCTTAGGGATAGATTGGGAGTAGCTGAACTTTCTAATAAATATTTAAGTCCTTATTTTTTTATTAATACATTTTTTTTACAATTTTCGTAACTTTTAATCCATACAAATAGTATAATATCCTTGACACAAATCAATTAGAAGCACTCTCAACGATTCAAATACAAATTAAAAATAGTGTTTGTGGAACTAAGGATCATGGTAACATGTTATTATTTTATTCATGTAAAATTGTTTTGTTTTAGAAGCATCAGCAAAATGGACACATAGCTGACAGCAGATGCAATGATATACAAAATGGTTTGACCAGTGGAGACGAAGAATTTCATTTAAACAATGGTATGTTTATTTATTAAAATAACAGTGGTCATACCGTTCCTTTACATTACAGGAAATTCCTTTTTGTTCAATCCTTTATTGTTGCAAAATACTCCTTTAAATTTCTTTATTTTTTCATTTCATCATATCTTGTCTGAATTTAATCAGCTGGAAAGTTGAGTCTGCTTGCTAGCCAATGTATTTCTAAGACTAATTTAGGTTTTCCAAGAGAAGTCGATGGAATGAACAAGTCTGCCAGAGGGTTAAGTGTAAAACGCTTTGAACAGTCCCAAGGACAGGATACCGTGCTCTATAAGAACCTACCTTTAGGTAGAAGCTAATCATGTTGGATGTTCCTTTAAAAACCTTAAAAATTCCTTTAAAAACCTCTAAAATGTCCGTTCAATTCCTTTATTTATAAAAAAAATTTACATTCTGTTATTTTAATATGCTATGATGACTGGAATAATAATTTGTTGTATTAAGATATGATGTGCAATGTGCATAAACATTAATAAAATAAAATGCAGCCAATCACCCGTGTATCAGTAGCAGTTTTGTAAAGGTTTTTTTATAATTTTATCATGCATCTGAGAGTGAAGCTACGTCAAACACATGCCTTGGAAACCATTTCCAGTATACCCATTTGTAATGTAGTCAACGCCAGTCAAGTTAAATTCAATTGCTACCTGTCCAAATTTTGCTTGATCTAGCATTAGAGACCTCACTAGTTTTACTTATTAAACTGTTTTCCTAAACATTGTGTTTAAGCAGACATTTACAACTGTGTAATGCAGTGCAAATAAATTTTTTCTTTACAACTGTGTATTGGTATGTTTCACGGTACATATCATGATAAAAATAATGCGATGCATACCGCATCATGGCTTAGTGAATCATTACATCTCACCTAGCCAGCATACCCATGATGCAACTGAAAACGATACAGATTTTAGCCAGCATACCCATGATGCAACAATACAGATTTTAGTTAGATTTTACATCAAACTACTTTTTGCTGAGTACACACGTAGCACCAGGATCATGAATATGAAATATTATAGTACTACTATGATTTCACAGTGACGCAACTGAATGGTTGATGCGACTAGTGGATCAAAGTTCACATCCTAATTTGTAGGGGTGTATCTGCCAGGGGTGGTAACAATATCACCCCTCACTAATGAGCAGTGAAAGGAACGTGTGGTTTTTTAGTTCTTGGTCTCATCCTTATATCGTTGCTCTGTCTAATATTCCCAAACATTTGTAGCTTCCAGGATTCAGCAGTTAAGGCCGGTTTATACAAGCTATTAATTGCCCAGTTGTTCGGCCAACATAGTTTCGCGTGATATCGCGGAGCAAGAATTGGTCATGTAGACCAACGTGTCATGTAGACCGACATGTTATGTAGACCAACGTGTCATGTAGACCGATTAGCAAGGCTAATTTGTGGTACGATTGTGTCAGTGGATTTGGAGCTGGTCCCAATTTAACAGATTTTGCAGTGGCCAATCAGTAACTGACAGCAGGTAAACCCATTGTGACCTTTCATCAAAGCTTAAATTGGGAATGGTCCGGGTCAAGATCTAGGTCGCAGTGTCTAGACACGTCACTCGTCTAAATGCACATCATTTAGCTGCACATTGTCAAACACCAGTGTTGCCCAACCAATTGGGGCACAAATCACTTGTGTAAACCGCCCTTTAGTTTGTGTCCCTGAACCATCTCTGTGGCTACCCCATGTTTACAGTTCTCGATTATGACCTATTTGATGAAAAGCTACCCCTGTGGGAATCTTTACGAACTGCACCGAAGGTTTGTACGAGATCAGCGACATGCCATTCATGTCAGTACTGCTGTGGTTGGTTTCTAAACAAGCTTCCTTTGTGTCTTAGTGGAAACAGTGGTGGGTGCGTTCTTCGGTTTGGTATTTGTCAAAGACATGGTCTAAGGTGAAGTCTGGTCACTAATGCAAAGGAATACAATGATGTTACTCTACCGCTCTGTCTTGGGCTGGTTTTTCCATTACTTTTCCCTTGTTGGTTCTGTTCCTAGACTTACTTTGGTTGTTTCTCTTAGAAGTGCTGATTTAAATTTTCAGTAGATGCCCCTGTATATATTTATTGTGTTAAATGTCTGTATGCATGTATCATAAACGTCATTGACCACATCTTAACTTGAAAGGCTCATGTACAAATGCTTATTATTATTAATAAAAATAGTCAACTAATTTCTCAGTGTTTCATGTGCCCATGTAGGCATGAGTCTATCATCAATAGACAATATTCTGTACACATTACACAGGAGTCTGTAGTTACTGGCATGGTGTTTGTGTATATGACTTAGACAACAAAAGTTACTGTAGTCTCATATTCACTTTATACTTTTTGTAAAGTATTATGCTCTGTTTAATTAGACTGTAGTTGTAAAGTTGTAAAGAGGTACAATAAACTATTTGATTTGATTTATAGATGCCAAAATTGTTTCAGATGCAGATTCTACAAGCACTTAAAGACCACATTCTCGAGACATTGCAACAGAAGGAATATCTTGATCAGCTTCTTTCGATGGTCATTACAACAGCACCCCATTTACTGGACAGTGTCGACACTAAAGTTGGACTATGCCATTGCAGGTCATTCACATACAAAATTATGTCAGAAGAATTTTGCTGAGAGACACCACTTAGCAACATGATACGTACTTTTGATAGTAGAAATATTTTATTTTCCATGTTTAGGAAGTTGGGAGGGTTCTGTTTTAGAGAATTCATGCTGAACTGTTTTACATTTTAAGTTTATTTTATTGTTTACATGATGTATATTATTTCTGTTGATCGTAGGCACATCTGGAAACATCTGTTTCTAACAGTATTTAATTTATAATTCAGCCTTAGTTACTCCAGTTGCGTAATTGTTTGTGATAAATATTTATGTCTTTTGTGATAGTTCTTGGTATGTGAGTGCCCTGTTTGCTGCTTTATATAGGTAATACCCTGTAAAGTAAATGTGCATTCTTGTATTTTTGTGATGGAACATCTTTTTGGTATGCATTATATGTTTGGTACAGTGGAATTAATCAGTTAAATAATGTTAAAAGTACAGTAATAACATCTAAGGAAATATAGTTACCTTTTAGAATTTCAAGTATTAGCTATCTTTAAGTCTTGAGTGTTACACTGTAGTAGGAATACCATTGTAAAACCTAGGATATTATCATAATTAAATAAACTTGAACAGCCATTAAAAACTAAGATTTTTTTGCAGCTTTAAAATATAAAGTGATATATGTTTTCAATAACTCTTATAAAGAAGTCGGTAATTCATGTTCATCAATATTAAAATGCTTTTTTATTTATTTGAATTGCACGTTGTTGTGTTGGCTAATCATTTTTATACAGGCAGATGTAACATTTACGTTTAATAGTATTTAATAATTATTTATTGATGTACGTTTATCAATAAAAAGGACTTATATACAATTCATTGCATTAATGATCACTGTTTAATAAATACACAATCAGTAAGATTACAGTTTCAAGTTCAACATGCCATTCTGAACATTTCAATATATATATATAATAATATATCGCTATTATGCAAATATAAGAATGGTAAAATACGAATAAATAATGAGTAATAAAATTAACATATGCATGCTGTATAAAAGGAATCCATTTACCAGATGAACAAGCCGATGCAGTTGAATATGAACAAATGGCTACATCCTGAGAAACTTGCAAAGTTTGTAAATGTGTGTTGCTTTTACAACTACTGCAAATAATAGTATAGTTTTACAAAGCCACAAAGAGAATGTACAACAATTCCCATTGGTTAAATTATAGGATCTAGTCAGGGATTTTGTATGATACAAGTTCAATCTCAAAGTACATATAAATTAACATTTAATGTTATAGTTCGTGTTGTAATCTTTACTGTTGTAAAAGGTATGTTCTTGTATAGCGCGATATCCACTTCCCCCTGGCAGACCTGTTCATTCCAAGGCCATCTCAACTTCTCTGGGAAGCATTCAGCCACGCTGATTTATGTATATATACAGTGTACACCTGTCAGAAATGGCATAAAACAGGAATTTGGCAGACCAATGAGTCGTCCGATGAATACCAAAAGATTTAGCGATATGTCAATATCGGCCATAAAGCATTCTCTATAATTATGAAGGTAAAATTGGCATATTAATTTTATTTTATATCTTGTATTTCCGAAAACGAAAAGATTATGACAGTAACATATGTTGTATTAAAATAAGTTGTATTAATATAATTTTTAACCAACTAAGATGTTATAAATACTAATAAATTAAGTGTTGCAATTTCTGTAAAACAGTTGTCAGTTAACCAATTAAAGTGTTGTACTTTGTAAGTACTTGGAGAATATGGCTGCCATTAAACAAACATGGTTATAATGACAAAGATCTCAATAAGAGGACGGATTCACTGTATGGCATGTGAGACTCGGGCTGTCTGAAGATCATCTGTTGTTCATGATGCTCAGTTCCTCCTGGTCGCGTTTGTCGTTCATTGTTGTGATGAGCGTGCCCAGGAAGTGCTTGAACTCGTGGTGGATCGCCTCACTGTCCTGCTCTATGTTCGTCTGAACACACTGCAGCTTTGTCATTGATGATGCTGAAACGACAAACATCTTTCTTTAAGAAGTATACTTTTGAGAGAGAGATAAACAGAGTGGGGGGAGAGGAGGAAGAGAGAGACAGTCAGAGAGAGTGGGGGAGAGGAGGAAGAGAGAGACAGTCAGAGAGAGTGGGGGAGAGGAGGAAGAGAGAGACAGTCAGAGAGAGTGGGGGAGAGGAGGAAGAGAGAGACAGTCAGAGAGAGTGGGGGAGAGGAGGAAGAGAGAGACAGTCAGAGAGAGTGGGGGAGAGGAGGAAGAGAGAGACAGTCAGAGAGAGTGGGGGAGAGGAGGAAGAGAGAGACAGTCAGAGAGAGTGGGGGAGAGGAGGAAGAGAGAGACAGTCAGATAGAGTGGGGGGAGAAGAGGAAGAGAGAGGTAGTCAGACACAGTGGAGGAGAAGAGGAAGAGAGAGGTAGTCAGACACAGTGGAGAAGAGGAAGAGAGACAGTAAGACAGAGTGAGGGAGAGGAGGAAGACAGAGACAGTCAGATAGAGTGGGGGGAGAAGAGGAAGAGAGAGGTAGTCAGACACAGTGGAGGAGAAGAGGAAGAGAGACAGTAAGACAGAGTGGGGGAGAGGAGGAAGAGAGAGACAGTCAGATAGAGTGGGTGGAGAAGAGGAAGAGAGAGGTAGTCAGACACAGTGGAGGAGAAGAGGAAGAGACAGAGTGGGGGAGAGGAGGAAGAGAGAGACAGTCAGATAGAGTGGGGGAGAGGAGGAAGAGAGAGACAGTCAGAGAAAGTGGGGGAGAGGAGGAAGAGAGACAGTAAGACAGAATGGGGGAGAGGAGGAAGAGAGAGACAGTAAGACAGGAGTGGGGGGAGGAGAAAGAGACAGACAGGGTGGGGGAGGAGAGGAAGAAGAGAGAGAGAGACAGTCAGACAGAGTATGGGGAGGAGAAAGAGAGGGACGTTCAGACGGAGTGGAGGAGAGGAGAGGAGGGAGAGACAGTCGGACAGAGTATGGGGAGAGGAGAAAGAGTGTCAGACAGAGTAGGGGGAGAGAGGGATATTGAGACAGAGACTTATGGCTGTCATTGCTCTGTATTTGATTTAATTAAAAACAAAAACTGGGGAGAATTTCCCCTGATGAGTGGAAATGCACGAAAATCTGAACTATAGAAACAAGATATTACGATAATTGTAATTTAATTTATTAAAATTATTCAACTGTATGTAATATAGTTTTTGGTGTAATATATATATATATACGTTATACGAATTGTATAAGTTCTAATGATCGTTTCGTTGACTGCGTGTTAAAATGGAAAAAACTATAGCGGCGTATTTTATGCAAAAGGAAGCGAAAGCTATAAAAGCAGTTACAAAGTAACAATTTCAGGTTAATGTGGAAATAAATCAATTAACAAATAAGAGAATAAATAGTGCTTTATTCACAGAAAGACACATTAAACTTCATTGTGCTCGCTAAACAATAGTTTGGGCCGAAATCACTATGCCCGTTGTGCTCTGAGGCCAAAGTTACAAGAGTTGCGAGCCAAACTCTACAAAGTATGCTGTCCAAATTCACCGAGCCGACATCACCTGTATCCACCTTGACAGCTCGCTTCGATCCTAGGTGGACCGTGGTTGTCGACGCCTGTGTCGCTGCCTGTGTTCTATGGATTGGTGGCATCAACATAGCTTCCACTACTAGGAATAATGTGAGCACATCATCCTCTTCCAAAGAGATTTTAGCAACAGGATAACCCAGGGCTGCACCTTCTCTGGTCCGGATCGTAGTCGAAACAAGTTTTCTTGAAGCGAGAAAGCCGACTGTGCTTCGTCGGCTTAACGTGTTCTTTTTTAAGCCCATGTTACTTTAGTCTTACTACTGTTTGCATTAGAATCAAATGCCACAAAATAAGCCATTATGGCGCTCGCTTCTAAACAACCGCTATCGATGTCAACAGTACGGTAAATGAATGGAAAGTCCCAGTCTCGTAGCACTTCCTTATCATCAGTGACATCACGTCGAAGCTTGCCGATAAGCGCTGGAAAAATATGCATAATCGAGGCAGGCCAGCAGAGTATTATTTGGAATTATTAATGGAATTCGAATTAATTTTTTTGGTGTTGTGGAAATGTAAATATACTACAATATGTAATATAATATGATTTCAAGCAATTGTTGTTATTCCCTCTAAAGACAAAGTTCTTCACAGAAAGATATTACAGGAGCATCAATGATGCACTAGCTCATGTTGGCCGGTCTGATATTTACTTCATACCTTATGAGCTAAAACTGTGTTTGAAAAGAACTTTCTAAATTCTTCAACATGTTCATACAGACTATCTACTACCAAGCTATCTACTACCAATTTTGTTGCGCACTACCCTCTACATCTTGTTAATACAACAACCTTAAATTATTACCCAGGGTAGGAATTAATTCTGTCTTGCTTTAACTATAATCTCATAAATATAACCATAAAAACAACATTAAGAAAATTAACACTTTGTTATTACAACTCTGCTATAATGTTCACAGGAATAATAGCACAAGATGGTGTCAGACATGAGTTCATTTATCAATATCATCGAACAAAGGAAAGGAATGTACCACGTATGTGAGACTCGAAAAATACCAGTAAATACCAGTTTTTCCTGGTATTCCAATTCCAAGAAAACCCAACTCTGTTTACAGCAACTGTTCAAATTAATAGTTCCAAGACTGTTAAGCCGGGGTGGGTATGTGAGGATAAGCTCTCACTACTTATAAAATGCCCCAACGGTGTGCGTCTCGTAAAGCCTCTGACAGTCCAGTCCAGCTCCTGGCCTTCTTGCGGCAGAACTGTTTTTACTGACAGGAGAAGGGGCAAAGGCGGATATCTGGCGCCTTAAAACCAGAAGCTTCGGGCAGATGGGGCTCATTAACCTTGACTGGTCGCCCGTCTAGGAGAAGGTAAACTCTTATTTCAAACCTCCGCTGCCTTGCGGCTATACCCTCTCATGGGGAAGGCTAGGGGAGTAAATCCTACAGAAATCAGGAGTGGAGCCCCGAAGACGGTCTGGTGATCACGTTGTCACTCTTCCGGCAGCTCCTGCAGCCAAGCTGGTGCCAAACGTCATGCTTCGCATTCCTTTGGATCCCACCGGTAAGGCCGAGAGCAAGATCCTGATGACTGGGCAACCCAGGATCTCGTAACTCTTGCCCAGGCTTGCGCCCTGGAGAGGCTACTCCAGCCTCACTTCACAGTGTGGAACTAACACGGGAGACAGCAGTTACGAGTGATAAGCCCAACTCGATTGGCGTAGAGTACGGGCGCTACGGGTTGTCTCTGACGGTGGGAGAGATCATCGTGTCTCACTGGTCAGCTACTGCCCGCCTAAGCTGGGCAGCCCCCAGCCAATAAGGTGCTGACTCGCCAACATCTGCCTGCTTCAATGGGTGCTTGGAGCTTAGTGTTTAGGCACAACAAGCAGATGGTAACACTGCACCAGGCAAACAACGAAAAACTAAGAAGTACCCAGCACTTCGCTTCGCAAGCTGGAATGTACGGACCATGTGTCCCGGTTTCTCAGATGACCTGCAACAGGTCAATGACAGCAGGAAAACAGCTATTATCGATAGGGAGCTAACCAGACTCGATGTCAGCATCGCAGCTCTCCAGGAAACCAGACTTGCCTCCAGCAGATGTCTCAAGGAAGAGAACTTCACCTTCTTCTGGAAAGGGAAGGAGCCCGAGGAACCCCGCTTGTACGGGGTTGGTTTTGCTGTCAAGAACTCTCTCCTTGATACAGTGGAGCCTCCCACTGGTGGCAACGAGCGCATTATATCTATCCGTCTCGCCACTGCTGCAGGGTTTGCCCACATCTTCAGCATCTACGCCCCTACATTGGGAGCCTCTGAAGATATCAAGGACCATTTCTATGATAAGCTTGACAGCCTGATTGGCAAGATTCCCAAAGCTGAGCCGCTCATCCTTCTTGGCGATTTTAATGCCAGAGTAGGCTCAGACCATCAATCATGGCCGTCCTGCATTGGACACCACGGCACTGGGAGGATGAACGACAACGGACAAAGATTATTGGAGCTATGCTCATTTCATGGTCTTTGCATCACCAACACTTTCTTCCAGTCAAAGCATCAGCAAAAAGTGTCGTGGAAGCATCCAAGGTCTCATAAATGGCATCAACTAGACCTCGTCATCGCCAGACGCTCTGCTCTGAACAATGTCCTAGCAACACGTAGCTACCACAGTGCAGATTGTGATACAGACCATGCCATGGTGTGCAGTAAAGTGAGACTCTCTCCGCGTAAGCTGCATCGCTCCAAGCCCACAGGTCGCACTCGCATCAATGTTGCTAGAACTGCAAACCCCAAACAAACGGAGCAGTTTGTAGCCTCCCTTGAGCAGTCCCTTCAGGACTTTCCGGATCAGGACGCCACAGCAAAGTGGAACACCCTCAGTAATACCATCTACAATGCAGCGATAACTGCATTTGGCAAGAGAGAAAGACCAAACCAAGACTGGTACAATGCTAACCTACATGTTATGGTACCCGTCACTGAAACCAAACGAGAAGCCCTGCTTGCATACAAACACAATCCATGCGAGAAGACACTGTCAGCTCTCAGATATGCACAGAGCATCGCACAACGGACAGCAAGACGCTGTGCAAATGACTACTGGCTGAAACTGTGCGAGAGTATCCAAAACTCAGCCGAATGCGGAAACATACGCGGCATGTACGATGGCATCAAGAAAGCCGTTGGCCCCACTGTAAGGAAGATGGCTCCACTGAAATCCACATCATGAGAGGTGCTCACAGACCGGGATAAACATATGGAGCGATGGGTTGAAAATTATTCAGAACTGTACTCCCGACAAACAGTCGTTACTAATGCTGCTCTCAACGCCATCAGGAACTTGCCTATGATGGAGGAGCTGGACAACGAGCCCACAGTCAAGGACCTCAGCAAAGCTATTGACTCCCTCTCTTGCGACAAGGCACCAGGATGTGACAACATACCGCCAGAAGTGATTAAGTGTGCGAAGCCCGCCTTACTACACCACCTTCATCAACTGCTCTGTCTCTGCTGGAATGAAGGAACAGTCCCTCAAGAAATGCGGGATGCTACAATAGTCACCTTGTATAAAAACAAAGGCGACTGCAGTGACTGCAACAACTATAGGGGCATATCATTATTGAGCATTGTGGGGAAGGCCTTCGCTCGGGTCCTACTAATCAGACTTCAGAAACTTGCCTCACGTGTCTACCCAGAATCCCAGTGCAGGTTCAGAGCAGGAAGATCCACCATAGATATGATCTTCTCAGTACGCCAGCTCCAGGAAAAGTGCAGAGAACAGGGAATGCCCCTCTACGTGGCGTTCATTGACTTAACCAAGGCCTTCGATCTTGTCAGAAGGAAGGGACTCTTCCGCCTACTTGAGAAGATCAGCTGCCCTCCCAAGCTACGCAGCATGGTGGTCTCCTTCCATGAGAACATGAAGGGTACAGTTGTGTACGATGGTTCGACATCGGAGCCCTTCCCTGTCTGCAGCGGTGTCAAGCAAGGCTGTGTCCTTGCTCCAACATTGTTTGGGATCTTCTTCTCCCTCCTTCTGTCATATGCCTTCGACTCTTCCTCAGACGGTATCTACCTGCACACCAGATCTGATGGGAAGCTGTTCAACCTGGCACGTCTACGTGCCAAAACAAAGGTGACAGAGGTATACGTCAGGGAGATGCTGTTTGCAGATGATGCAGCACTCACTGCCCACTCAGAAGAGGCCCTTCAGAGGCTGGTCGATCGCTTTGCACATGCCTGCAGTGAGTTTGGACTCACAATCAGCCTGAAGAAGACGAACGTCATTGCACGGGATGCCAGCAAAGTCCCCTCCGTCAAGATCAATGACTACACCCTGGAGGTAGTAGAAGACTTCACCTACCTCGGGTCAAACATCTCTAACAACCTTTCGCTGGACAAGGAGATAAACAGACGCATCGGAAAAGCCGCATGCACTATGGCCAAGCTGACCAAAAGAGTATGGGAAAATAAGATGCTCACCGAGAACACCAAGATGAGAATCTACCAGGCTTGTGTGTTGGGCACCCTCCTCTATGGCAGCGAATCGTGGACAACATACATGTGCCAGGAGCGCCGCCTCAACACCTTCCACATGCGGTGCCTCAAGCGTATCCTCGGCATCACATGGCAGGATCGTATCCCCTACAGCGACATACTGGACCGTGCCAGGATCCGCAGCATGCATTCACTGCTGAGCCAGAGACGCCTGCGCTGGTTGGGCCATGTGCGTCGCATGGAGGACGGCCGCTTGCCGAAAGACATCCTCTATGGACAACTCACCAGTGGCGCGAGGCCAGTGGGACGCCCAGCCCTCAGATTCAAGGATGCCTGCAATCGTGACATGAAGGCCTGTGACATCAGCCCCAAAGACTGGGAAGCAGTGGCCGAAGACTGCACTGCTTGGCGTCAGGCAACACGCAGAGGCATTGAAAGGGCAGATGAAAGGAGACACCAGCATGCGGCAGAGAAGAGGATGCGGCGAAAACAAAAAGCAGCACTACCATCACTGCCATCCTGTTTCGTCTGCTTTGGCTGCGGAAAGGACTGACACTCAAGAATCGGCCTTCACAGCCACAGTGGACGCTGCCAAAATTTGAAAATTTGACAAATTGACAACAGGGCGCATCAGCATCGTCTCTACGAGACTACGCTCTGCCTATTATATATCTCAAATTAATGGATTTAAGGGGTCATCTGCATGCAAATGGAAAACTTGTGTCATATCCTAAAAACTTGTCATATCTTAAAAAATACTCTTCTCATCCTGACCGAGTTGACAATGTATTATATTTATGAAAAGGTCACGCATGACATAATATGCCACTTGCATGTCCATAACCATGATAATCTTAGAAATGCAGGGTGGTTTTGCAGTAAGTTCCATGGAAAATTTTAATTGTCAAATTTGTAATTTATTCTGACAAACAATATATCAAGTTGTGCAATGAAACAGTTTGGCTCAACAAATAGTAATATTTGTTTATTATAAAAACGTGATTTTACCATTACAAAATAAATTGCTTAAACGTACAAAAATCACATTATTATAAATATTACTAGTTGTTCAACTAAACTGCTTCATTGTACAATTTTGTGTATTATTTGTTTGAATAAAAAAATTACGTATATGAATTAAATTTGCCATGGCATGGGATTTCCCGCAAAACCAAACCAGTTTTAGAATGTTACGTCAATCTGAAATCAGTTTCCGCCCCATCTCCACCGCCGTAGTAGCAGGCTGGTCTTCCCAGGGCCGAACTGTAGTTAGGAGTCTCCATGGGACTCTCGCAGTTTAGTACCTGGACATTTGGCACATGGCAGCGACTTCCCTGGGCCCTGGTTTGCTGGTACTGCCAGTCATGAGTATGTCAAATGCATTTCTTTGACTTGGTTCAGGTTCAGGTGGTCCGGCACTAACAGGCTTAGGCATATAAGGAATTTGAAGGAACTTGCAGTTGAATGTCACAGCCACATTCATGATCAATGATGTGTACATCGTGGCATTGGTATTTGGTACCATTGTCCACGGTCCTTGTTCATACTCTGCTCATGCTATGGTACAGTTACATGATCCATTACCACAGGCATACTTTTCAGTACTTTTGCAGTTTAGCCTCACACCACTACCTGGCTGAGTTAATTAGCTACTGCCCCTTTAACAGAACTCTACGATCTGCTTTGCTGGCAGCGCTTTTATTTGTACCAGCTTCACTGGCTGTCACACATGGTGATCGCCGTTTCGCTGTTTGCTCAGCCATTCTATGGAACAAATTAACACCTTCTCTCAGGACAGCGAAATCATTACAAGTGTTTAAAACACTTAAAAACTCACCTTTATAAACAAGCTTTTTACAACTCACTGATGAGGACATTTTATGCGCATTCATTAGATATTGTATATATTGGTTTCTTAGTATATTTATGGTCATTCTTTTAGCTTCACTTGTATTACTGAACTTGTTTAAAGCAGAGTTCTTAAGAATAGTTATTTAATTGTATTAAGCATTTTTATGGTTATATTCTGAGTCTTCTTTGTATAAATGAATATATTTTTTAAGTTTTTAGAATATTTTATATTTTTTGGCAGTTTCGTGATCATTTTCTTACTTTTACTTGTATTACAAACTATATTTAAAGTAGTGTTACAGAATATTTTAACATGGCTATTTTGTTAGCATTTCTTTTTTATGTTTAGCATTTGTGTAGACTATTCTCAGTATAATTATTCTCTTAGCAATTTTATGGCCTGTAAAATACTACTATGTATGTAAAGCACCTGAGAGCAATCTCGATTGATTTGGTGCTATATAAGTACTTTTATTATTATTATTATTACCACAAATAACAATGAAAATGGACACCTACAGTCGCCAAATGTCTCCACATAATATACTCATGTAATGTGACATGTCACGTGATAACATAAGTACATCTGATGTGTAATAAATGATAAAAATTAGCAAACATTATTTGGGGTGCGGGGCTAAACTGCAAAAGTACCCACTTTTCTACAATGCTGTCAAAAGTTTCATATGACAGCATGATAAATGTTCTGAATGTCATTTTGCTGGCATTTTATAATGTAAATTAATACAGACACACGTCTGCCACCTGGACTCTTGCCATGCATATCAAGATGACCACTAACATGTAACAAGACCGCTGACTGGGTTAAATATTCAACCAATCAGCATGCGGACCAATTCTGTCATCATATAAGCACTGAAGTATTACTCACGGGTTGTTTAAATACTTGCTACTAAATGTTTAAAAATTTATTAAAATATTAGAAGAAAAAAGGTAGGGCTGACCCATATCCTTTTATTTGCTATTTTTTGCCTAGACCTTATTACCTGTGATAACATTATGATAGGTTGGCCAGCTTTACCTGAGGATCACAAACGAGAGGAAAATTGGGTATAAAACACTTACGCAGTGGAATGTCATCATCACCAGGGCCCGAACCTTTGCGGTTGGCAAATACGATGCACTGGGACTCACGCAAACCTTGCTGAACCACAAAGTATGTATACCTGGTCAAGACAAATAGAGGTAAAATTCATTAAACAAGCTCAGGTTTCTGCCATTACGCATCTGCAAGGTATCAACATTAAGCATCAGCAGGGTATAAATGAATATTTTTACACTTGGAAAAATAGTATTTATATAATGTGAGGCGAGAATCTACTTTGCTATGTTTGTTGCGGTCCGCAACACGAGAAACAGTCCGGAGTACGCGAAATGGTTTTAGTCCAAAAACGTCACGTGACAAGTTAAACCCTGTCCCTTTGTGTTGCAAACTTCGCTGACGCAAGTCGTGTTTTTGTGAAGCAACACATTGGACGTTTTTCCTCCCACCATCCTCCCCTTTCTACCACCAATGTTCTCGTGTTGCGTACCGTGTTATCATGATTATGTACTGTGGGATAAATGATCGCCCCACCTTTGCTACTTTTACATGTCATTTAATAATTGCTTTTCTCGATGAGCTAGTTTGTAGTGATGATTAAGCTATATCTCATCGATTTACACATATATGATATTTATCTCGATGAACGTGTTTGTACCAGCTATTTCTCATCGATACATGTATTTAATTATCACGATGCATTTATTAAATGACCTTTAACAACAGTTACTCTTTGTGTGTTCCTGTAGCAAACAAGCTCAGGTTTCTGCCATTACGCATCTGCAAGGTATCAACATTAAGCATCAGCAGGGTATAAAATTCATATTTGTATCTGATGTTCTTATTTTGTGTGAAGAACATGCCAAATACAGCAACTTGTATTTGGTGTTAAACATTAAAAGAATATGTCATTGACAACATGTTATTGTATACCTGATATGGCCTCTCCAATAATGCATTAATTGAAATTAATCCTGTGTATTTGAAATTTTAAAACACTGAATTTAACTGCATATCAAGTGTACTTGTATTTGGAATAAAAAAAATAGTGTTTTTGCATTTGCACTCATTTGAACCCACTTTTTGGTATGTATTTCTCATCTAAAATCAATATTTATTTCTCTACTGATAGTAATTGCAAAATTGGCTCAAAATAAAAAAGTCACCACTGATGGCCTCTGCTCAATCCTTATGATTGAGGTAATTAATATTACTTACAGAAATGATGTTTTGATCAAGAATATATCCATGGCTTACAGTGCTTCCAAATCCTTGTCTTGATTAGCATCGTCTGGGTCAAACACCAGCACAACACCAGCTGCATCCTTTGCTAGGGTGGGCCAACATCCTTCAAACCTAGAAAGTAGAAAATACTGCTTAAAAAAGACTCAGTACCAGGTAATATGATGCGAGAGCAGTATGTGGGAGTCACAAAGACTAATTTTCAAATCACCAATACAGTGTATATAGAGACTGAGCTAGTTGTGACATGGGTAAGTTGTAAAAGATGTACCAACTTACTACAGACAAAACAACAAATGCAAATTATTTTGCAATGTAGCAGGATGTTCATCAATAAGCATGCCATGTGATATTTCATGGAATTGTTGACAATAACTATATTTTTTTAGATACGACCTATTAAGTGTTGTTAGTTAATTTAAAGCCATTTTTTGGACTGGTATGTTACATTTTGAAGCAATTGTAAAACATAATTATGTTACAATTTGCCACACTGGCTGTTAAATTTACACATCAGGTAAATTGTAACACTTTAGGAGAATTCATAAAATGTATCATTGTGCAAACGTGTATGGCATTAAACATTTACTCATTCACTTGCTATATGCGAGAGATATTTGCAGTTTTCATTTCATTCTTTTTCTCGTGTTTCAACATTGTTGGAGAGTTGTGAAGAGATTCATCAGACCATTGATTGTGATATATTAATCTTCAAATTTTACCTTTTCGCATTGTAACATTTTGACAGCTTTCTGCTGTCTTCGTCAAACTGACTACCGCTAGGTTTCTCATGAGGTCACCATAGACGTGCCCCATCTGGTGGTAGCCAGCCTGATGAAGATGGCAGAAAGCTGCTAAATGTCACAAAGAAAAACGGTAAAATTTTAAGATTAATATATCACAATCACAGTCTGATGAATCTCTTCACCATGTAAGTTTAGCACATTAAAACAAATTAAAAATTTCCCCAGGGGTGGGGTAGTACGCTGAAGGAACCAATGTGGACATTTGAAATAAATTACGTAACTCAGAACAATAGTTACATACAACTGTTAACAACACTATGCATGAAAAAGGCAGATGTACATGATTTTTGTGGCGCCAAGATGTCATTGATTGCCATTGCAGTACCAAAACTTGACTGGGTAGTGCAAGGAGTCATAAGCTCTTGCCTTTTCTCCTATGCAATTGGGCTAGTTAATAATAAATAGCATTATTATATCACTGTAATATTGGGACATTATGCGAATAAACTGCTGAAATTATTACCAAACGACATATCAGCTGTTTACGTGTTTATAGTATGGTACATAAAACTACATATTGAAAACATTTGAACATAATATCATATGTATTAAAAATATTGTCTTATGAAAACTGCATGATTTATCTGAACTGTGCCACACTGGGATGATACATACTTGTTGTCACCACTGCAATCCCACAATTCCACCTCAGCATTGACGTTGGTTCCAGTCGGCACTGGAATGTTGTTTATTTCAAACTCTAGGATCCTGCAGCCCTGTGTGGGGTGGTAGTCATCGCTTGAGGTCTCTGTGGCGTCTGACAAGAAGTTTGCTATCACTGTCTTGCCACTCTAAAATAACAGCTAAATATTATATAACTTCCATGCAGGAATTTCATGTCACTGTTGAACTATAAAAAATCCCAATAGAGGTTCTAAATTTTACTTAAATTAAAAGTTGATGTAAATAGTGTATAATAAAAAAATTCATTGATTTACAGACTGTACCTACTTACCCAAAAAAATTCCTTATTTCCAAAATGTGTGCATTATTTTGGTGGGAACATCAAACTCAAAAACACTTGGATTATTCATGATTTACGGACTAGCATAGTTGTAGAGATCTTATAATATACTGTGATATATGCAGGTTGTAATAATACTAATATGTTTAACTAATTCACAATGTCTATGAGTGTGCCAGGTGTCCCTCTATTTTTCTCTACATATGCGATATTAAAGAACATAATATTTTATACAGTAGACCATTAAGCTCTTTGCGGTTGTTAGAAAATAAATAATTGTAATGATCAGTAGATCTTACAAAATGAATTAGAAACATTTATTAAATGGTCCAAAAGTTGGTTAATAGATTTCAATGTGAATCCCCACCATCATGTGCAAACGCAACCCTAAACTTCATCAATTTACACTGCTGGGAGAACCACTAAAACACACCCAAAAACCAGGCTTGTTAACAAATGCTTGCCAATGCATTTGAATGCATATGCAAAAGTTTCACTTGATTCAAATGCAAAAGCCATTTTCCAGGAATGCATTTAAATGCAAATGTTTTGGGGTCGCATGCAAATGTAAATGTTTTTCACAATTTCATGGAGGCATTTGAATGCGCATTCAAATGCTCAACATTCAAATGCATTTGTATTTGTTAACAAGCCTGCCAAAAGACATGATTACCTAGAAGTCACCATATCACAAGATATTTGTTAACAAGCCTGCCAAAAGACATGACTACCTAGAAGTCACCATATCACAAGACATTTGTTAACAAGCCTGCCAAAAGACATGACTACCTAGAAGTAAACCATATCACAAGACATTTGTTAACAAGCCTGCCAAAAGACATGACTACCTAGAAGTCACCATATCACAAGACATTTGTTAACAAGCCTGCCAAAAGATATGACTACCTAGAAGTCACCATATCACAAGACGTTTGTTAACAAGCCTGCCAAAAGACATGACTACCTAGAAGTCACCATATCACAAGATCTAAGATGGAATCATTGCTCCAAAATTACCAACAAAGCTAGCCGCACCCTTTGTCTCATAAGGAGAATGGCATCACCATGCTCACATGTCAAAGAAAAAGCTTACCAAACTCTTGTCCATCCCTGAACTGAGTATGCCAGTGAAGTAAGGAACCCCAACACAGCAATGGAAATGAACCAATTAGAACAAATTAAAAAAAACGCTGTCTGATTTGTTTTATCTGACTACCGAAAAGAAACCCATGTCACTCCTCTCACCAACTAGACTGGGACTCAATCCACACGTCGCTTGATAAAACAAGCATCCATGTTCCACAAAATCAACTACCACTTAGACTTAGTTAACACTAGCCCTCCAACATGTTTCCAGCATGCCACACATATCTCCAATCGAATCGACCATCCGTTAAAATACACCAACACAGTCACTCTGGCCATCAATGTGTATAAATATGCATTTTATCACAGGACAATATCCACGTGGAACAGACTACCATCATCTGCTGTTCTCATCACTAGTCACTACCAGCCTTCCTGTGTGTCGCCGTGCCGGCCATCAGGGAAATGAAACAGGGTCCCGGATGGTTCGGCCCATGACGGGTTCGGCCCACGCCGACGGATGGTTCGGCCCATTTCACTGTCGCTATTGAAATCAGCGACGGTCGATTCGGCCCACTCTAGCTAAGCGGCGGAAATCTAAGAATAGTCGTTTCGGCCCATGGCTTGAATCAGTAAGAAAGGCGGAAATTATGATTGTTCACAGAAACATACGTACACGCTAATATAATAATAATGATCTGGAACTATTTATAAAAATATAGCAATATAAATAAATTAAAAGAAAGTGGTTGACATAATAAAGAAATGAACCAAATTCAAGTAATTAATGTTTAATGGAAACGTCCACGAATAAACGTAATAACTAGTTGAGTTTGTATTGTAATATATAATGTATTGACTTCATTGTTTGTGTGAGCAAGCCCTTTATGTGTTTAATCTATCTGATGTTTCATCATCAACACTTGTTAACTGAAATGTTTGAAAGCGTGATTTCATAGTTTGTGTGAGCACATTTTATGCTTTTAATCTATCTGGTGTTTCATCAACAAAACATGCTAACGTAAATGTTTGATAGCATCACTTCACTGTTTGTGTGAGCATGTTATATTTGATCAAGCCCTTTATTCAATTAATCATCTTAAGTTAATTGAGCATATCACAAGTTGCAAAGAGGTGTCATTAATGTTTTCGGCTCTATTGTCCCACGTCAGTAGCTGATTTCTAAGAATAGAAGTTTTGGCCCACGGCGTGATTCAGGAAAAAAATACTTAATATGATTACGCACAGAAACATATTCACACGCTAATTTAACAATTATCTCATAAAATAACAGAATGCAGTCCAGCAACACAACACCAGAAATATTGACAACGGATGGAATTTCTGTCTTTATTAACAACTACCAAAACATAATTTTCCAAAACTATTACAACACGACATATATATATATATATATATATATATATATATATATGTATATATATATATATATATATATATACATATACATATATATATACATACATACATGCCACAATGCGGAGAAGCCACGACAGGACGAACACGTTATTTACAATCTGGGAGCGTCTCGTCAAGGCCGAGTACATACGTACACACTAATATAATAATAATGATCTGGAACTATTTATAAAAATATAGCAATATAAATAAATTAAAAGAAAGTGGTTAACATAATAAAGAAATGAACCAAATTCAAGTAATTAATGTTTAATGGAAACGTCCACGAATAAACGTAATAACTAGTTGAGTTTGTATTGTAATATATAATGTATTGACTTCATTGTTTGTGTGAGCAAGCCCTTTATGTGTTTAATCTATCTGATGTTTCATCAACACTTGTTAACTGAAATGTACCAAAACATAATTTTCCAAAACTATTACAACACGACATATATATATATATATATACATATATATATATACATATATATACATACATACATGCCACAATGCGGAGAAGCCACGACAGGACGAACACGTTATTTACAATCTGGGAGAGTCTCGTCAAGGCCGAACGTAACGAAAGGGAAATGCTGCGTTCCTTGAGCCGACTGACAAAAATAGCGAACGTAATAAACACTTGGTTCGAAAACAATAATATTACTGTAGTGTACAATATTTCGCTAAAACACGCAAACAGTTGAAACTAGGGAACGTAATAAATAAGTAATATTGGTTCTAAAACAATAATAATGTAGCGCATGGCGTTTCGTTGAAACAGTTGTAGCGTATAACATTTTGCAATTACAATACTCTATAAACAACAATTGATTCGAAAACAATAATACTGTAGCGTACAAGTCAACAGCATTTCGCAGTTGAAAATAGCGAAGAATTCGTTAGTCGTTTCGGCCCACGGCGCCCGCTGGCACCGGTTGCATACATGGATGGTTCGGCCCATGCGAGCAAAAACACTTCACGGTTCACCGGTCGCGCCGTTGGATGGTTCGGCCCATGGGCCGAACCCGTTATGGGCCGAAACATCCGACACCCGCACCCAATGCAGCTATAGGCCAGGTACCCGAAATGCAACCCTTTTATTCACTTTTGTTTTATTGTCCTCGTCTCGGATAACACTTATTTTATTCTTAAATCGCTGTTGACGTCACGCACCACACTAATTTAGCTGTGAACAGTACATCAAAAAAAAACCTCAAGTCAAGACAAGTGTATGGTCACTGATGTGCTAGAATTGTCACACTGACACTATTAGTTGCCGTATTCGTAACCATTTATGTTAATAAAATACATTACAGTTTGGCGGCGAAAAGAAACCATCAAATAGTACCTAATTTGCTTTGTTAGCAACGACACCCCATATTCGGTCGGGCGATATTAACCGTGAAAAGGTGAACGTTATATACGTTCGCCATATTGCGAACACGATATCAACTTTAATCCATTACGAAGGCTATAAATGAAAATATTGTAAACATACAAACCTTGCATGGTCCTACAACGAGGACCTTTGCCTTGAACATCGTTTACGCTTCAGGAATGTCTACCGCGTCTATTTACGTGGAAACCATACCAAACTCCCAACCAGTGGCGCCACATAGTGAATGTAATGTAAGTCACTCACGATTTCAAATGGTTCAGCCCGTCGCGAATCCAATTAATTTATGTCCATATGTGTAGTGTGTGACTAAATTAAGTAATGTGCGCAGTCTGTTTAATTAAAAAATGCCTATTGTTTTTTTAATCATCGAAAGAATTGACTTCAGTCGTTAGATCTGGTAAGGATCAAAATAGCGGATATCCAAAATGGTAAGCAATGTGCGAGTCATTGCCGATAATGGGTGTGTCTTCAATCATCTCGCAGATCACATGACAAAGTTACGAAATTTCACCAAAGGTCAAAATCGTGATTTTTCAGCATTTCGATTTTCACTTCACGTAATGCTTGAACAAGCATATTAAGTAATTTAATAGTTTGTCTGATGATTTCACACAAAAAACTACATACAAAAGTTGCTAGCAAACGAGCTACCATGCATGTTGCAGTGGATACTAGGTAGGTTTGATTTTTCGCAAAATTAATTCGAAATGAGACTAGCAAAGGAAGACCTTTAATCATCCCCCTATAGTTTTACTAATGGGTGTTCTATTTCTGTCTGTGCCACTGCCACAAACTACATTTTGATTTTTTGTCAATGAATATCTCAATTTCAATTGCATGTAAATGTGGATAGTATTTGCCATGAAAATGTGCATAGGAACAAAATAACGTACATTTTTCTTTGTTACATATACTCAAATTAATGCACAATTGCAATGACGTAACACCTCGTAAACAACAATCGCGTTGATCAGCCACATTATAACATATTTGTCTCGGTTGCATTATTGAGAGAGAACTCTTCCTCACTGAGATTATTTCTTTTTATAACGTCATTAATGTCGTTCTCAATATAATATTTAGTATTTGCATAGTTATCTGTTGTAAGCAAATTATAATCTGGATCTATATTCCACACTACAGCGTTACAATTTCCATAATAATGTTCATCTCCTGCATATGTTAGATAACTGCATGGCTCATGGGACTGATATGTAGTACACATTAGTACGGTACACAATAATGCTTCTATAATTACATATAACATTTACAAGGATGTTTATAATATTGTGTGACAGCTATCAAACTGAAGTGAGTTAGTTAGAATAACAATTTAACATAAAACTAAGGTGTAAGTAAGCAATTAAATAAAACACCAACCATGTGTAGATCATAAATATGTCAATGAATCAGTCCACAAATGTTATTGGCGCAGTTTGCAGTCCATATGTGAAAAAGCAATGTGGTAGGCCGACACGTACGTAGTAAGACATAACAAATATCAACTGTCCACTGTGACTGCAGTCAATGTCCAACGTGATTACAGTCCTTTCAGATCCTCTTCCTGACTGGTGGTTTTAATTCTGCCATTCAAGTCCTTGATGACGATTCTCCCATCGTAGGACCAATAGTCAAGAATGTTGTGTTGTCCCGCATAAATACAGGAGTCTCGCTCGCTTTTGAGTAAGATCTTCCGAAATGAAGACATTCGGTCGTTTGGCACGAAGTAATTTTTTTTTGCCTTTAGGAAGTCGTCTTTTGACTTGTAGTCCTTGAACTACACTATTATTTGTCGTGAATGTTGTTTGTTTGTTGCGGGGCCCAATCCTGTGGGTTCTGTTGATATTGGCAGTCGTTGGCTTCAGGCCCATGTCGTCAAACAAATCAGTGACAAACTTGTCAAGCTGCTCACCATCTTCAAAGCATGTAATGCGTTCGAAAGACCGTCGGCTATATTGTTCTAGATTATCGACTGCCTGTTCAAGTTGGTTGATTCGTGCATCCTTTTCTGTCAACGCCTTTTCTAGATGGTCAAGCCTGTTGTTAATTTTGTCAGCAACCATTGTTGCTATCCGGTTTGCGAGGGTCGCAATTACGCCATCGTCACCTAACGCAAGCTTGATTTGTTCTATAAGTTCGCCTGTGGTGGAAGTCGATCTAGTTTTGCCCATTGTTGTTGTTGGTTGTCTGTGACGCAAAAGTTGAAATTAATTACAGGCAATAGACTCGTGCAGTACGACTATGACGTGTCTTGGGCGACAATAGACTCGTGCAGTACGACGTACTATAGCGTGACTTGGGCGACAATAGACTCGTGCAGTACGACTATGACGTGTCTTGGGCGACAATAGACTCGTGCAGTACGATTATGACGTGACTTGGGCGACAATAGACTCGTGCAGTACGACTATGACGTGACTTGGGCGACAATAGACTCATGCAGTACGAATATGACGTGACTTGGGCGACAATAGACTCGTGCAGTACGACTATGACGTGACTTGGGCGACAATAGACTCGTGCAGTACGACTATCACGTGACTTGGGCGACAATATGATTGATTCTCGACGAGCCTACATATCTTTTAGTAATAACAATTATTATTATTAGTTTATATAGCGCCACGTCCAATACAGTTCACAACGCTTTACAGAAAATATACAAAAACAATATTAAACATAATACGCTGTAATAAAACAACAATGCTTGTTATATCATAGATATAATTATATATAGTATTTCGTTTTAAAATAATACTAATTACGGTGCGCATGTAAACATAATCATGGACCATAAGAAAAGTTAATAATATTTATAGGAGCAGCATAACATGTATCATATCATATAATAAAATTAATTTGATTGCCAAAATATAATAATAAATAAACTAAGATAAATGTACGCATCAATTAGTTAGCTAAAAACGTGGCTAAGCTAATTAAGCAAAAAAGTATAAAACAAATAAGATAATCTAAGATAAAACATCAATAAGTTATGGTAAACAAAGTTTTTGTTTCAGCACTGAGCTACACATACGCGGCAGTAAATAAGTGTGTATTTAAGGCTGATTTAAATGAGTTCAGTGAGGTTTTGCAGGAAACACTGGACTGCTCTTTGTTCCACACTGCTGCCGCTGCTTGAACAATTGTCACCAGCTTGCAATCAAGAAGATACCAGCATTTATCATCCACCTGTTTCACACTTTTCGGCCATGTTCCCTTCAGCGCAAACACAGGATCTTTCAGAGCACACATACACACACGCACGCACGCGCAAACACGCAAACACGCACACGCACACACGATTGCTCACTCTTATTACCGGAACCACCTATGTCAAAATTGCTCCCTCCATTCTTCTGTCCACGAGGTACATATGAAACCAAGTCACACGTGGACATATCATAAGTGTTTCCATACATAATCGTCGACCCGCCTTGTGGGAGGAGTTTGACCACTGTCCACTCAGGATACAGATGCAGTCGTTCGATTGACAACGATCACTCAGCGGTAAACTATATAAAGCTGCCAACTCAGCATAGCACACTAAGTCAGTTGGACATTTCTTGAATACCAGACATACCACCGTCCATGATGGCGGATTCGACAAACGCCAATTTGACGAAAGAAATCTTGGCATCAATGCCGGTGAGTCTGACGTTCTGGAGGACGATCGGTGGTTTGCAGATTGTGATGGCTTCAGTCGCATTTCTCGGCAACGCTCTCGTTAGCATCACTTTGTTGTCGAACCGCCAGCTGAGGAAAAACCCGAACAACATTTTGTTGGCTAGTCTGGCTGTGGCGGACAGCATATTCGCATCCGGGCTCTTCCTCATCAGCTATTGGAACACGACTGCGGGCTTGTACCCTTTCGGAGAGATCGCCTGCCGGTTCCACATCGTGTTCGCCGTGAGCTCCTCACAAGCGTCCAACAGCATCTTGGCCGCAATGTCTGTAGTCAAATTCATTCACGTCGGCTTCCCGTTCGCTAGTGAGAAGATACTGCAGCCGATGTTCATCGGGGTATTGGTAGTGATCTGCTGGTTGCCACCGTTCGTCTGGAATGGCGGAATGATCTTGTTCGACATAGGTATGCAACAATTCATACCACAACTCTGCTACCCTATATATACCATATTCGTCAGCTTCATGAACATAATATGCTTCTTCCTCGTCCAGTTTATCACTGTCGTCGTAGCAACGGGCCTCGTCCTGCGCATCGTGCATCGTCACCATAGGAGCATCGGTGTCTTGACCGTGGGCATCGCCGGAGCCCCGAACACCACCGCTACAGCCGGGGTCAACTCGTCGTGGAAGGCCGTGCGTACGTTCGTCGTCGTCGTGACTGCGTTTCTTCTGCTGCAGGCTCCGCTCTACCTCGCCACGTTGACCCACAACATCTGCAATTGTCTCCCATATGAACTGGTTTTCGAGTACGCAACATATCCGTATAATATGAACTGTGTCGTCAACGTATTCATATACTTCATCATGGAGACGCGATTCCGCAAGGCCGCTACACAACTACTGTCTGGTGGCTGCTACGGACAGGCGGAAGTTAGTCTCTCGCATTAGACGGGTATTTACATCAAGGCAACGGCGAAATCAAGACGTGGACACTTACCCAATGTACATTTTCTTCTTGACACAACTATTGAAGTTTGGTACGCAATCACATATGGGACAGCCAGCTTGCCAATCATCTGACGCGTTGTAGAATCAATAAATCCCAGAATTCATTTGAAGAGGCGATCGGTGGTGGTTGAAACGTTGAGCGTAAATTAACTTCAATAGTTTAAAGAAAATGTTTTTATTAATTTATTTCTCAACTTGACGAACATTTTCACCAATGGACACTTTTCGCACTTTGGGATACTTGATCTGTATCTCCTACTGTGTTTAATGTTGTTGTTATTGTTACTAACACGATGTTGTTATCGTTATTTAATATATATGACGACGCATGCGTGTATATGTGAGACAATACACTCAGCACGATTCTACAGTTCGTATTAATTTTTCGTTACGGTGAGTGTAGCACCGCTTTAAAAAGTAAAACTGTGTTAATAATATGTCAAAGTTTGTAACAGTAACAGTAAACAGGGTTTAATTGTGTAACGTTTAGTGGTGTAGTCCATGGGGACTTTTAGTTGGGAGTAACACGCACGTTTTGCCCCATCTGGCATAATGTATGCGTTTATTAAAACAAATTTGCGCGTAGCAGATTGTATGTATGATTGCTTAGTAGTAATAAGTTAGTAATAAGTTTGTAATTTTAATAATAAGGTTTGTTAGTGTGCGTAATAAAGCCTTATTATTATTACTAACTTTTCGTGCATGGCTTAAAACTCTAAACTCAACTGATTCAGCTTATCACAAATCCGGCTCATTCGTGTCCAAATATGTAGTGTGTGAATAGTGTAAGTGACATCTACAGTCGATTGAATGATAAAATGCGTATTTTTGTCCAAATCAACGAAGGAGTTAACTTCAGTCGTTAGATCTGGCAAGGCTCAAATAGAGGATATCCAAAATAGTAAACACTGTGCGGGTCAGTACCGATCATGGACGTTACTTCCATCCTCTCGCCGATCACATGACAAAGTTACGACATTTCACAAAGGGTGAAATTTCTGAGTTTTCAGCGTTTCCATTTTCACTTGACCTAATGCTTGATCAAACATTAAGTAATGTAATAGTTTGTCTGATGATTTCTCAAAAACTACGTGTCAAAGTTGCATAAATGGGCTAACATGTTGCCGCGGATAATAGGTAGGCTTGATTTTTCGCAAAATCAATTTGAAATGAAACTAGCGAAATTATCGAATTGAGAAGGGACCTTTAACTAAGTCGAAATTTTGCCTTAGATAACTTGAAATTCTGCATAAAGTTGGCATCTTTGTTTTCACTAGTTAATCGGTCTATATGGTTGCAATTCCGATCGAGTGCGTCATCTCTCGGGCTAAGAAACGTACATACATAACAAAAATGTGAAACCAATTCGTATAAAAAGAGGATACGGCCATATACCAACCAAGATCTCACCAATTCCTATCGCACAGAGGAAATCAGTATGATGTGGCAAGGCTGTTTTTGTAGATGATACTAAGTGTAGCATCGGAAAATAGCATGTCGAAACGACCGAGTGCAGATTGTTGCACATTGACATGATGTTGTTGTATACGTAGAGTGTTAAATGGAAAATAAATCTTAATATTAAAAGCCCCTTATGTCTTTCACTCGACATCTTATATTTATAGAAGTAAGAAGGTTCTTTTCGCTGTATATCCAGCCTAATATACGTGTACTGCCGAAATTTATAAGTTAAACGTGTCAAGTATTAGTTGAATCAAGCTTGATTTATCGTGAACATGGCGATTGGGTCAGAATGCACATTGCGCGTGGTGCAACAGGCAAAGTAAGAGTATGGTGTCCCATCCATCAACTATCCGCATACCGTACATAATATACTGATTCCATCATATATTATCACCCACAATACACTGTCAGATAAGTTAATTATAAACAGCCAATAGCAAAAAGTTTCATATGAACCAATGCGGCGCTGCAATATGACCTCCGTCCGCGTAGAACAGAATACTGCATCGTCAGCTTCAACATCGGTGGCAGATATTCAACCTCTGTTTGTTACATAACCTGTTACACACTGTCTTAAAGTTTGGGAGGATGTATATAGATGTAGTGCCACTGTTTATCGCACGCGCGAGAACCGGGAATTACATATTTCTTTCCATTGAGACGCACTTGATTGGTTACCAGGATTTTGATTACCAATGAAATTGACTCTCATCTTCAGTTATGAGTAAACTTTTCTCAGCTTATACAGAACAATTTTAAACGCTTAATATCTAGCACTGTGTTCGTTAGCCTTGACAGGGAGACCCTTTCGAAGCTTCTACGACATTACGGAATACCGGAGAAGTTTATTTCTTTTTTATTTCTTACACGTTATGTTGTAAAACATTTAGCATAATCTGCAAACAGCTACAATGGAATGTCTGATGATGGCATCTCACAAACATGCAGTGAAACAGTAGTGGATTAAGCATTGCACATTGTGGCACATCTGATAAACACTGAAAAATTCATACAATCTGACATAAGTGCATTTGAGTAGGGACATTGCCAGGTTTGCTGGTGGAAGCTGTTGAGCGTGAAATGGTGGATTTTTAGATGATTTTACTAGGGGGAAGGATATTTGTGTTTTTTGGCCACTAGACACGTGTGCGCCGTAATTCGGGCAAATATTGGTAAACATTGAGGGGTATCGCACATACAGGCTTATTACAAGAGTTACAAATATCTAATTTTGACAAAACTCGACCAGGATGTCAGTGGGACGATGACAGCGGCTGATAAAAACGTTTAGAATTTTTTATGATCACGTTTTCTTATAATCATGCAAAATGTTAACATGGCCACCAATGGGAAATGCAACTGTAGGCTGAACCCTACAACTCGGTGCTTCTGACTTGTTAGTCAAAAGGTAATTGGCCTAACGTCTCGCTTTAAACGCGACCACGTCACACTGATGTTTTTGGAGCTGCGCTACATCACGTTAAAGACCTTGCTTCAGACCGTCACGTGTCCTTACTTTTCATTAATGCCACCTCCAACCTACTTCTCGAATTAAAAACTGCGGATGAGATTTCCTTGTGCAGCTCCAAGAGCATGGAACCAACTGCCACCGCACTGTGCCAATGTACGAGTGTTGGGCTTTCAAGGTGGCTCTCAACAAGCACGTTTTTCACATTAGTATAATATTGCACACCATTAGACTGTTTTTATTTCAGTTTATCATCAGTTACGACGATGATAACATCATAATTAGTAATAATAATAACGACATTAAGACCAATAGTCCCACAGTAGACGAACATGTACAGTAAAAGTCCATGTCTTATATGATATTTAGCCGTTGCTTTATTGTAAATACCCATTTAATGCGAGTCAGTTCGCCTGTCCGTAGCGTCCAACGGACAGTAGTTGCATAGCGACCTTGCAGACTCGCGGCTCCATGATGAAGTATATAAACCCGTTGACGACACAACTAAGCCTGCCCTTGGGCGTATGCCAAACTGGCGTTCTTGAAAACTTGTGTTGAGAGCATCCTACGGATCAGAAGCATGGACAGTCAGTCGTAATTTTGAAGACTGAATAAATAAAAAATACCAGATACAAACAAGTGGCGTAAGGCCGCCTGCCAGTAGCTGCCAAAGGACAGTAGTTGTACAGCGGCCTTGCGGAATCGTTGCTCCACGATGACGTACATAAACACGTTGCCGACATAGTTCATATTAGTCGGATGGCTAGCATACACGTAGACTGATTCTTACAGCAGACACTGGCAGGTGATATGAACTAACTTGTTGAAGTAGAGCGGAGCCTGCACCAAGAGAAACGCCGCCACGACGCGACGAACGTACGTACGCACAGCCTTTCTGGACGTATTTAGAAACGGCGGAGGCGGCTTTAGTCGGTGCACCGGCGACGCCCCTGGTGAAGACACCGATGTTATGGTGACGACGCACAATGCGCAGGAAAAGGTCCGTTACTACGACGACAGTGACAAACTGGATGAGGAAGAACCACAGTGTGCCCGTGACGTTCATGAATGTTGTGCATCCAAGGTAGCAGATAGGTGGAAATAACTGTTTCATACCGACAGACAACAAAGAAATGACGATGCGTTCACTACCAATGTCCCGATGACAATCGGCTGTAATATTTTCTCGCTAGCGAACGGGAAGCCGACGTGAATTAATTTGACGACAGACAATGCGAACACGATGTGGAACCGGCAGGCGAGCTTTCTGTTAGGGCCCAAGCTCGCAGTCGTGTTCCAAAAGCCGGTCAGGAAGAGAACGAAGGCGAACAAGCTGTCTGCCCTAGCCATGTTAGTTATCATAATGTTGCTCGGGTTTTTTCTCAGCAGGCGGTTCGTTAACACAGTGGTGTTGAGGAGCGATTTGTCGAGAACAGCCACGTCGGCCGCCACGAGCTGTACTCCACCGACCGTCTTCCAGTTCCACGTGAACTGTGGGATCGAAGCCGAGATGAGGTTTGACAAAGTGGCGTTCATCGAATTTGTCGTGTTGGCCGAAAGTGAGATTTGTGACGTCCTTGCTCATGACAGTG
Organism: Lamellibrachia satsuma; assembly: GCA_033239005.1. NCBI lineage: Eukaryota > Metazoa > Annelida > Polychaeta > Sabellida > Siboglinidae > Lamellibrachia > Lamellibrachia satsuma. The sequence goes on along the minus strand of BSQZ01000020.1, from coordinate 5,763,119 downwards.
TTATTATATCCGAGATGTGATCAATTGTAATTGCTTGAAAGCCACTTATTTGACAGGAAACCGAGAAACATATACTACGTCAGCAGAGTAATCATTCCAAGTCCTTTATGTTGAAAGATCTATTGAACTATTTAATGACAGTAATCAGTTTCATTACTAATTGTCTCGTCACAAAGGTTGAAATGAATACGTGCAGTGCTCATAAAACACGCCCAAACCTAGAGAGCTGTACACAAAAGTCATATGTCAATATGTCACCCATATGAAACATCTCATCCGCTTTATGCGAGATATAAACACCAAGTAAGAAGCCACAGTGAGAAGAGAACATTACCAAACGGAGTGGTTTGGTAATAACAAAGGCGACAGTGTTGTATACTCTCCACATATATCTTCAACCTATCCTCCGAGACATTTACGGAAATAGCAGAATTAGACTCAATCAGGATTGGTGGAGAATTGCAATTGCAGCCATGAGACGGAGGTTGGAGAGGCAGAGGTAAGAAAAGTTGAAGAAATGTACAAGGAGACAACAGCAGTGGTGAGGGCTGAAAGAGAAATATCGAAACAATCTGGAGTGAGAGCAGGACTTAGACAGGGAAGTGCCTTGAGTCCCCTGCTTTTCATTATGGTGATGAACCTGATCAGTGGAAAGGTATCTGAACAGGAAGAACTTAAGAAGACACTGTATGCAGACGACCTTGCAGTGGTGGCTAATGACAAAGAGGATTTACAGAAAACATTGCAAGAATGGAGTAACACATTTAGAAAACATGGTCTCCGAATGAATCTGGAGAAGACAGAAGTAATGTGGATAATCGAACAAGAGGTGGACTTGCATGTAGTTGTTGACGGAAAGACCATTAAACAAGTGAACAGTTTTGTATGCTTGGGCGGCACAGTGTGTGAGGATGGAGGAAGTAGTAAGGAAATACAGAGGAGAGTGCAAGCAGGAGCAGCAGCATGGAGGATTGGCATGAAAAAACACATAAAGATAAAAGTAGCCGGAAGCAGAAAGAGATGGGCAGGACATGTGCAAAGAATGGGTGAAGATAGACTGTCAAAAAGAGCATGGAAACCAGAAGAGGGTGGCAGAAGAAGACGAGGAAGACCAAAGCTGCGATGGAAAGACTGTGTCAGCGGCCAAGAGTGGAAGACCACCGCAGAAGACAGAGGGAAATGGAGAACATTAACAACGAAAGCAGAAGCAATCAAGTGACTTGGACCCCCCACAAGGTAAGAAGGGGAAGAAGAAGAAGGATTGGTGGAAAATGTATTCCCAATCTTCATGACCAACGAGAAGATGGAAGAATTGAAACTTGGAGACGATGTGTTTGTTGAGGTAGTGGATAGCTCCATTTTATTTGGTTCGAGAATTGACAGTTCTGGTGATTGCGGTGGAGAAATCTAAATAATACTAGCACTTGACAGGACAGCAACGACGAAATTTAAACCAGCTTGTCCAGAACTGGTCAAGCCATTGGCCAAATTATTCCAGTTACACGTCAATAAGGGAGTCAAGCCTAAGCAACTTCAGATTGAAGTTTTTAAGATATTGAATGGGTATGAAAATATTGATAGAAATATGTTTTTCTCACTCAAGAAGGATAGCAGAACTAGAGGACATGAGGTAAAATTAGTAAAGGATCAATGTAGATTGGACATCAGGAAGCACTCGTTCTCACAGAGGACAATAAATGAATGGAACAAATTGTCTACAGATTGTGTAACTGCTAGCAGCGTGAATATGTTTAAAAACAAGGTTGACACATATCTCAGGAGGGCGGTTTATAAGTAGATGAACATTGTTGGACTCTCGATAAGCCAATGGCTTCCTTGTCCACTTGCCATCTGGGCCTTTGGCTTGGATGGCAAATCTTGTTAAATCTTGTTAAATCTATTGCCTGGCACCACCAAATATCAAAGCTTAGATGGACATTTCTGTGATCGTGTTGTGTATCCTGATATTTATTTATCCTGATATATATACACGAAATATTAAATTGTCCTGTCCGGATGATGGGCATTTTTATTTGTACTACTACTACTACTACTACTACTACTACTACTACTACTACTACTACTACTACTACTAATGATAATGATAATAATAATTTTTATTTGTACTACTACTACTACTACTACTACTACTACTACTACTACTACTACTACTACTACTACTACTACTAATGATAATGATAATAATAATAATGATAATAATAATAATAACGATAACATATAGTCCAGCGGCATTAGGGTTGAGCAAGGAAATAAGTAGCACTCAACTAAAGAAACAACGTCACAACGAGGCTAGATGCGTGAGAACTATAATAGCCATTGGGTTGAAATCATTTCCGTTGATATTGAAACATGTATGCTATATAGTATAAGATGTTATGCCAAGTAGAAGTTAAATTGACATTTAATATGCGTTATCGTCCACGTGCGTTCAACTACAAAAATTGCGTTTGAATGAATGAAAATGAAAAACTTATGAAACTGTGAACACCAACATTGATATTGCACACTGTGCATAAGATGTATAAGTGTGTATAATCCAATTAATGTAATAACAGTAACTTGTGCGAGTGACACTAGCTTTGCGATCCACGCGTTCTTTACTGTACCAATGTGCCCCGTATGATGTAACAACTTGCCTCGCTTACTGGGTTAGTTGGTGCAGTCGACCACGCATGGGAAACTTCACATACCTATCTAACTATAATGTGTAATATCAATAGCATGATACATTTTATTAACACGGATAATACATTTAAAGATTACATTGACAGAAATAATACATCTAATATACCTTTCACAAAAAGTGACTTTAACTGAAAATTGTAACAACTAGCCCCTATCTCCCATATGAAAAACTCTTGGAATCTCTATACGATATTGGCTGCGTTGTCCACTTGCAACCTGGAGCTTTTGGCCTTGAATGGCAATCTTGTCCAATCTTGTTAAATAATGCAAGACATGCAGAACTATTTGTTCATAGTTAATTATAGATTTTCGTTGAAACATGTACGGGTACGTGTCAAGATCCATCGTTAGCGGTTAGTTTCCTAATTTGCAACGCAATTTAGGTGACCGTACCTGTGATGTATGGCACTTGAGAAAAGTGTGTGCCGTGTATGTATAGATCAACGATTCGCCATTACGAGCAAATCACAATACATATGCGATTAGACGTTGGCCAAATAATTGGTTACGGGTAAATGTGCCACCAGGCATTTGCCTGCTGTTGTGTGCAGATATATTACAACCACATATGTTTGTAACTGACTGATCCAGAGTCAAAGAACGTAAAAATCCCAACAATGAGCGCGCTCGCAGTGAAACTTCGCCTTAGCAACCATGTTTTGTGACTGCTTGCTTAAGCCCGCCGGCCCGCCCCCGGCCCGCCGGCCCGCCCGTTAACTAAGCCAACAGTTAATGTAAATATAGGATGTTGGAATGTAAGAACGTTGTACTCAATATGGAAATCAGCCCAGCTTGCAAGAGAACTGGATAAATATAAAATAGATATCATGGGCATTAGCGAATGCAGATGGATGGGACAAGGAAAAGTCAAGATGAACACCGGAGACTGAAGTTGCGCAACGAATATGATATATTTCAAGACTACGACGAAACAGACGACGAAGAATTTGAGAAACAATGGCTGAGGATGCATACAAAGAAACAGCTCAAGAAGTACTGGGGTACAAAAAGAAAGGGCAAAAACCATGGATCAGCAAGGAGTCGTGGGAGTTAGTAGAAGAGAAAAAACGACTGAAGAACAACATCGAGCAGACAAAGTCAGACAGGATTAAGCAGAATTACATGGATAAATATAGGTGTAAAGACAAAGAAGTGAAAAAGAGCATGAGACAAGACAAGAGGAAGTGGGTTGACCACCTTGCCATGGAAGCAGAGGAAGCAGCACGTAATGGAAGAATGAAAGAAGGGTATGATATTACAAAAACCCTCAGTAATGACAAATGTAAGACAACAAATGCAGTGAAAGACAAATGTGGAAATTTAATAACGGAATGATTGGCCAGAAGGAATCGATGAAAGAACACTTTGAGGAAATCCTTAATAGACCTATACCTGATGACCCTGTTACAGAAGTGGATCATAAATTAAATCAACACTGACCTAATAACAAAAGCAGAAATTGGAACAGCGCTAAGGAAGATGAAAAACGAGAAACTGGGGGCAAGGACGAAATTACAGAATAATTATTAAAGCAGACATGAAAACAACAGAGAAATGGCTTGTCAAATTATTCAGAACATTTTGAGAAAATGTCAAAAATGTGGAAGCAGGAACTGATCGTTAAAATACCGAAGAAAGATGACTTTACAGAGTGCGGTGATTGGAGAGGAATTACTTTGACATATGTTCCTAGTAAAGTATTCGGAAGAGTACTCATTGACAGAATAAGAGATGGAGTTAACAGCCAGTTCAGAGACGAACAAGCAGGTTTTAGACGTGGGAGAGGCACAGTAGAACAGACATTTATTTTACGAAATATCATAGAACAGGTAGTGGAATTGCAGGCAACTCTATACATCACGTTTGTGGACTTTGAAAAAGCATTTGACTCAGTGCACCGAGAGAGTCTGTGGAAAATTATGGAGAGATACGGAATTCCATGCAAGATAATCCACATGGTATAGATGTTATACGAAGATAGCGAATGTGCAGTGTTAGATGAATGTGAGGAATCTGAGTGGTTCAAGGTCAAAACTGGAGTTAAACAAGGATATGCAATGTCTGGATTTATCTTCGTGATAGTAGTGGACTGGATAATGAGAAACACAACAGCAGGAAACAAAACAGGGATAAGATGGAACTTCACGTCAAAACTAGAGGACCTGGACTTTGCTGACGACATAGCACTCATGTCATCATGCTACACACATATGCAAACAAAGACAAAACAACTGAATCAATTTGCAGCAAGGACAGGACTTAGAATAAATAAAAAGAAAACTCAAATATTGAGGATAAACAGCAAGTACGAAAACATAATATTAATCGACGATCAAGAGCTAAAGGAAGTGGACAGGTATAACTACCTGGGTGCTAACGTTAGTAAGCAAGGAGGAGGTGGCAATGACATTGTTGACTGAATTCATAAAGCTAGGGTATCTTTCATGAAACTAAAGCAAATATGGCCATACGTTGTATCAAATCGAGATATTCTCGCAAAAACAAAATTGAAGACAATCAGCACCGAGGTCAAGTTAAGAAGATGGAAGTGGGTAGAACATATCTTACGAATGGACAAGAACAGCAAATGTGAGACGGCATTGACCTGGACGCCTGAAGGTAGAAGAAATGTTGGTCGACTAAAGACCACGTGGTCTCTCTCTCTCTCTCTCTCTCTCTCTCTCTCTCTATATATATATATATATATATATATATATATATATATATATATATATATATATATATATATATATATAGATTATTACTATTACTACTCACCTCACCTATATATATATATATATATATATATATATATATATATATATATAGAGAGAGAGAGAGAGAGAGAGAGAGAGAGAGAGAGAGAGAGAGAGAGAGAGAGAGAGAGAGAGAGAGAGAGAGAGAGAGAGAGAGAGAGAGAGAGAGAGAGAGAGAGAGAGAGAGAGAGAGAGAGAGAGAGAGAGAGAGAGAGAGAGAGAGAGAGAGAGAGAGAGAGAGAGAGAGAGAGAGAGAGAGAGAGAGAGAGAGAGAGAGAGAGAGAGAGATATTATTGTGACAACTGGTCGGGCTATCTTTTCGGATGTGTTAACTTAAAAAAATGCTGTTGCCATTTTTGCTGACCAGTTTTCGGTTTTCGACCACTTGGCATCCATTGGTGCAGGTATTGGTTTTCTGACCAAAACTCTACCCAACCCCGTAAGGTAGGGAGTGCCTATTTTGTCAAATAAATACTTATCAATATAATATCATAACCTCTAGCCTTATTACAATGGGTTTTATTGTTACTTGGACATCAACATATAATACTCCTGGTCATTTGGAACAAGTTAACGAACACTTAACTACGAAAAACGCTACGCTGGCAAAAACCGCACGCAAGCTACAAAAAAGAAAACAAGATTGCTTTCACCTGGGTGCGGAACTGCAAAGTGTTTGTTAAGGCTCTCGGCTCGCCAGAAACCGCCAAAACCCACATCATCACTGAAGAAAGTGACTTTGTCAGGCTGAAGCTACTGAAGTGACCTTGCCAGCAGTAACTTGCCAGTGACAATGACGACAGGTTATACCACATCTAAATGTCTAATACCATAACCAAACTTGACTCAAGTCAATTCCAATTTTGGTTAATCAGTAAACAAAATATGTTATATTGCTATTACCTAAGTTATAATTTTTTTTCTCCATTGAGAGTGTATTTTTTATTAATTTTTTTATTATATATATATATATATATATATATATATATATATAATAAAAATTAATAAAAATACACTCTATATATATATATATATATATATATATATATATATATATATATAATTTTTTTATATATACAATGTCAGTAAATGGTAATGGTTTATCAATTTGCATTGATAAATGTGAACATACTTTGAAAATACAAAATGTTAACTTTGCTTGTCTAGATGAATTGTTGCTCAATAACAACACGTGTATGTCTAAAATAATAAATCCAATAAGGACTATTATGTCATCAATGTCATTACGTCATCAATACTATCCTCTCCAGTGAGGACTATTATATAACCAGAATTGTATACATGTACTAGCAATATTAGTAATATCAACATATTTAATATTAATTTGTCACTCTTCTATCTAAATTATGTCGATACCTACTGAAGAATTTTCTCAATTTCAAGGCACAGGCACACTAACATCCGATGAAGCATTCCTCTCATACTTAGGAGGAAATCAAAATGTTTATTGTTATTGTTAGTTTGGGTGGCTCCTACGATAGCGACCAGTGTTGGTCTTAGTAAGAGTCTCCCGTCCCACAGCAAATATGTTGTTGTTGCATAATGTATTACTTTTATTGATGATTTATTAGTTGCTATTATATATTGTACAGTTCTATATGTGCATGTATCATATGTATTTATATAATTTATATTGCCACTCAATATAATTTATCTGTTTTTTGCTGTTGGGACAAATAAAATTTATCCTTATCCTTAAATCTGTGTGTGTACAAACATTAAATTCCTGACCAAAACACTACCCCACCCGTATAATTGGGAGTGCCAAACAAATGCATATTAAGATAAAATTGTAACAATTTGTCTATATGATACTGGCTTGGTTTACTACCTTGACATCCACTAACATATTTCCTGGTCATTTAGAGCTATTTAACACCTCGATGTGGGTACAAATATTGATATTCTTGCCAAAACGGGGACGTTTTTTGCCAGGAAGTCGACACCTGCACCGATAGAGATATACAGATGAGTCCAAAATGACCAAGTGTCAGGTGTCAGAGGATGACACAATAGCAACACAAATTATATGGCTAAAATGGTACAATTAATGTGAGGCAGATGTAGGACGTTCATACAAGATAGGAGTAGTTAGAAAGTCCATGAGAATACGCAAGAGTGGCGCCATATTCGGTGGTAACTAAAAATAGATATTGGGGAAAACCCGGTGTTGTATATTCACAACCACTATACATATAACATATACGTGGTTCTTAGGGGTGGCACATAACTGATCTTTATTTGCAAACGCATGTATTACTACTCACGTAGTTCGCCACTGAAATAGACATGCATATTTAAAATTTCCCTCCCGGAATAATTATGAAGAAGTCTACTAACAACAATATAACTTCTTCTATATGCATAGAGTGAAATAATCTACCTGACTATTTTAATAACTGATCTTTATTTGCAAACGCATGTATTACTACTCACGTAGTTCGCCACTGAACATGTATCACTACACATGTAGTCCACGACACAGACATGCATATTTAAAACTTCCCTCCCGGAATAATTAAGAAGAAGTCTACTAACAACAATATAACTTCTTCTATATGCCTAGAGTGAAATAATCTACCTGATTATTATAATAACATAGCTATGCACTAGCAATGTAACTCAACACTACACTAGTATTCAACCATGTCCTGCTAACTAAACTAATGTAACTAGAGTTAACTAACTCACTTATATCTGTTACACTGCAGATAAGCTCAGTAATCTATGTTACACTACAGATCTAGCCTATCTGGTGCCTTACTCATACGAGAAGACGGTCGCAGATGGGTTTCCTCCTCAACTTGGGTAGGATCTACCAATTATGCAGTAGGCGTAGACTTATCCTGAACCGATTGCTGTTGAGGGGCTTCATACGTCAACCCACTTGCACTGTCGTTTGTCTGATTCAGTGATGGTATAGTGTTAACCAAACAGTCATGACCATCAGTCGCTGCAGTCAATTCTAACTGTGTCAGAGGCATGTTACTTGAGTTTACCCTTGAACTCGGTTGGTCAATGTGACGTGTTTCCAGAATCCCTTAGAAACAGTGACTTGATACGTCAACGGACCACACTTCTTGTTTATAGTTCCTCGGACCCACTTATCTTTCCCATGGTAATATCGAACCCAATACCATGTCTCCTCCCCTGAATGATCTCTCGCCCCATCTGTTTCTCTAACCGTTTGTTTTCCCATCAGTTATCCGGTTTCCGGTTTCACCTAAACTGTTGACCACTGTCCGAGACCAACGTGTGAGGAATTCCCCCCTTTACTGAATATCGTCCTCAGTGCATTCACTGTAGCTTCACTGGTCGCACTGTTTTGAAAGACAGCTTCTGACCATTTGGAATAGCAGTCTACAACAATGAGAAACATTTTCCCCTCCACAGGACCTGCATAGTCGATGTGTACGCGTTCACCTGGTCGCGAAGAAAGTATCCATGGATGTACCGGTGCGTTAGTAGGATTTCTCTGTACCAACTGACACGATTCACAAGTTTTTGTGCATGATTTAATATCTGCATCCATACCCGGCAACGAGACATATGAACGTGCGACACCCTTCATTTTCATTACTTCGATATGCCCTGTGTGTAGCTCGTCTAGAATTTCAGCTCGAAATTGCTTTGGAATGATCACTCTCATTTCCCATAACAGAACATCACCCTCAAGAGATAGTTCGTTACGACGACAGAAGAACGGTTGTAAATCTAACCGATTCATTTGCAACTTATCAGGCCAACCATCCCGTGTGTACCTCATCACTTGCAACGACAATGGATCTTTCCGAACTGCGGTCTTGATCTGTTCGCTAGAGACAGGCAAGACACCACCACCCAGAACGAGAGCCACATCTTTGTCTGTCGATGTACCTGGATCATCGTTTTGTGTAGATAACCGTGAAAGCCAGTCTGCATTGGCATTCCGAGCACTGCTCCGGTAACGCACACACTGAAAAGTGAAGCAGATAGTGTGGAAGCAATTTGGTGTAAGATAGTTACCAGGAACTCAACATTAACAATAGGAGTAGTTTATCGTGGTCCTAACATAGGACAAGTGGAAGCTGTAAAATTACAAAAGGCGATAAGGGAGGTGAGCAAGGGAGAATGTGTTATAATGGGTGATTTTAACCATGGCCATATACAATGGGAATCATTAGATAGTGCTGGAGGGGACGACCGTCAGTTTCTTCTTCTAACACAGGATTGTTTCCTTACTCAACATGTCTTGGAACCAACCAGAGGTGGGAATGTGTTAGATTTAATTTTGTCTTCTCAAAATGAATTAGTTGACAATGTTAAAGTACACGAACCTTTGGGTTCAAGTGACCATAACGAAATCCATTTTAATATAAAAGTAAAGACAGGGAATACATATAAAAACAATGGAGGAGGAACTTCAACAAAGGCAAATATAAAGTGATGAGAACATATCTAGCAAATATAGATTGGAATAACTTGCTGAAGAACAAGACAGCAACAGAATGCTGGACTTGTTTAAAATATGAGATTGAGGGCATTATTGAGAAATTTATTCCATTAAGAAAACAAGGGAAAAGATCCAGGAAAAAACACCTGTCAAAAGAAGCTATTAGAAAAATTGCTCACAAACAGATGCTGTGGAGGGTCTATAAACACACTGGAAATGTAGAAGACTACACAAACTACAAAGAGGGCACTTAACCTAGCTACAACTGAAATTAGAAAATCTAAAAGAACCTTTGAAAAAAAATGGGCAGGTAATATAAAAATGACAGCAAGAGTTTCTATGCTTATGTAAGGAGTAAACAGAAAGTTCGAGATAAGGCCGGACCACTGGAAAACAACAGTGAAAACATAATTTCAGATGGGTTCCAAATGGCAGAGATCCTGAATGAGTATTTCAGCTGAGTTTTTACCACAGAAGATATCAGCTCAATTCCAGTTCCATTGACTAAATTTGAGGGCAATAAATCAGAACATTTAGGGCAGTTATTTGTAACTCCTGAAATGATAGCAAAGAAAATTAAGAAGATGAAAGATAATAAATCACCTGGAGTTGATGGGATACCACCAAAACTGCTAAAGGAAATTGTTGGTCAAATTAGTACACCACTTGCAAACTTATTTAACTTGTCACTAGAAGAAGGAATAGTTCCTTCAGAATGGAAAGAAGCAAACATTACGCTGCTATTTAAGAAGAGATCGAGGAAGAAGCCAGAAAATTACAGACCAGTGAGTTTAACATCAGTTGTATGTAAATTACTCGAAACATTAATTAGAGACCACATGGTGGAATTCCTCGTAAAACATAAATTAATAAATACATCTCAACATGGATTCCTAAAAACAAGGTCATGTCTAACCAATATCTTGTGTTTTTTAGAAGAAATTACAAAGTGGGTAGATTACGGGTCACCAGTGGATGTTGTCTACTTAGATTTTCAGAAAGCTTTCGATAAAGTGCCACATCAAAGATTGTTACTTAAACTAAAAGCCCATGGTATAGGCAATGATGTAATCAACTGGATAGAAAAGTGGCTTACACACAGAAGACAGAGAGTAATAGTAGATGGTGAGATTTCAAACTGGAAATCTGTTCTGAGTGGGGTACCACAGGGATCAGTATTAGGCCCTATACTGTTTTTAATATATATAAATGATTTGGAGGATGACATATCTAGTAAAGTACTCAAATTTGCAGATGACACAAAAGTATTCAGAAAGGTTACTAATGATACAGATAAACAAAGTTTACAGGATGATCTGGAAAAATTAGTTAAATGGTCAGAAAAATGGTAAATGTTATTCAATTTTGGGAAGTGTAAATGTATACACATAGGACATGGAAATATGGACGAGGAATATAAAATGGGGGATGCTGTACTAGGTAGAACCACACAAGAAAAGGATTTAGGAGTAACATTTAATGGTGACATGAAAGTTTCAGAGCAATGTGGGATTGCTGCTTCGAAAGGAAATCTAATTATAAGGCTAATATGGAGAACTATCACGTATAAGGAGAAACATCTAATTGTACCCCTGTACAAAGCAATAGTTAGACCACATTTGGAATATTGTATTCAAGCATGGAGGCCATATCGTAAAAAAGACATAGATAAGGTAGAAAGAATACAACGAAGAGCAACTAAGATGATTCCAGAATTAAGAGACCTTAGTTACGAAAGTCGCTTATTACAATGTGGTTTGACAACACTGGAGACCAGGAGACTAAGAGGAGACCAAATAGAAGTGTTTAAAATAGTGAACGGTTATGAGGATGTTGATAGGAATATGTTCTTCAAACTTAAAGAAAGCAGTAGAACCAGAGGACACAAAGCAGCATTAGTTAAGGAGCAGTGTAGGTTGGACGTGAGAAAGTACTCTTTCTCACAGAGGGTGATAAATGAATGGTACAAACTGCCAAATGATTGTGTTAATGCTAGTAGTGTGAATATGTTTAAAAATAGAATTGACAGATATCTGATAAGGGCGGGCTACACATAGATGAGAAAATTGTTGGACTCTCGATAAGCCAATGGCTTCTTTGTCCACTTGCCATCTGGAACTTGTTGTTCGAGATGGCGATCTTGTTAAATCTTGTTAAATCATAGTTAAAACCAGACAGATACATTGCCCATCACTGAATGCGTTCTGCCGCTACTGCTGGTATGTCCTTTCTAGGACTGATGATTGCTGCTAGAGGTTTGTTATCCGTGACAAGAGTAAACTTCCTGCCAAACAGAAATGCATAGAATCGCTTCACGCCAAAAATTATTCCTAGTCCTTCTCTCTCGATCTGTGAATACTTCTGCTTTGCTCTCGTCAACGAGCGAGATGCAAACTGATTCGGTCGCTCCTCTCCATCAGGCATAATGTGAGAAAGCACCACTCCTAAGCCAACTGGCGACGCATCACGTGCAACTGCTGTCAGAATGCATCAGAAACCCGGACTTGCGTAGAGCACGTTTCACTGTTAGAAACGCCTCATCCATCATGTTTGTCCACTCAAACTTCCTATCCTTCTCAAGCAAGGTAGTGAGAGGAGGGAGTGTGGAAGCAAAGTCTGGCACAAAGAAGAACGACTTCAATGAACTCACATCAGTGGGTTTAGGTGCATCTAGTATGACGGCTATCTTGTTCGCCGATTTGTGAATACCTTGGGCATCAATAACGTTACCCAGATACTCGAGAGAATCTCTGGAGAATTCGCATTTATCTCAATTCAGCTTTAAACCAAATGCTGTCAGTCTTTCAAACACCCTACCCAAATTGTTCAAATGCTCTGGCTCTGTTCTCCCTGACACAAGGATATCATCGCGATATACTTTGACACCTGGCAAACCCTGTAACACTGTCTCTATAGCGATCAATCAATTCGTTCGTTCTCGGGGCGAAGTAGTTGTCAAAGCGCTCGAGAACTACTTTCATCGTCGGTACGTGTTCGCCTTCGATGTCATAATCGAACGAATTGAATATGGTCAGTAACTCTGCACCACCAAACGTAATCACCAACGCAATCTGCTCAGCTTCAATCTTAGCTGTAGCTCATGTAGCCAGCAAATTCATATTAAATTGCTGCTTGGAAGTTTCCCAACTTTACTGCGCGTTCGACCCAGCCGGGCAGAGTTTAGGCGCCATTAGCTCAGTGAATTCTGCCATGCTTACGCGTCTTCTTCGGCTGTTTCATTCACAGCTCAACATCAAGTTTCAGTAACTGTTTCACTCACATTACATCTTGGAAACATCTAGTTTCCACACATCGATGAGTTAGTACCATCCCATCCGCCTCGTCGCCAATTATCTGTTGTATAATCACAGACACTGCACATATAACATACACGTGGTTCATGGCACATAACTGATTTTTATTTGCAAACGCATGTATTACTACTCACGTAGTTCGCCACTGAAAAGGTATCACTACACATCTAGTCCACGAAATAGACATGCATATTTAACACCCGGGTGATATGGCCTATGTGCAAGTAAAGGGAAAGAGGTGTATAATCTCTTACTGAACGTCAGCGCCCCTAGCGACTGCAGCACTATATCAGCATCAACGCCACCTTCCGGAGACGATATAACACTAACCCTAACACTACTAGCCATACTAATCTTAACCCTACTAACCCTATATATATATATATATATATATATATATATATATATATATATATATATATATATATATATATATATATATATATATATATATATATATATATATATATATATATGCTGGTTGCTTGGAGTAAAACGCTTGATAGGGAATTGTACAGATCTTAAAAATAATGAGATATGCGTTGCGTCTTGCCATGCATGCGTAGCAAACATTTGCTGTGGCATCTTTTTGCCTAACATCATTTCATCATTCGATAATCCTAAGTATTTCAGTGAAAGACAACGTTTCTAACAATTATTTTGCATTCAATAAATAAGTGTATATGTCACTTAGGGATCGTTACATCAATGTTCAAAGTCCAAAAAACTTATAGCATTTAGTATTTGTTCAGAACACCCCCACCCCCCAAGCACGTGCTGTGGGACATAAGATAATTCGCATATTTTCATATGCAACCATGAATATAAACCATAACAACATTATATAAAAACAAACACAAGAAGCACCAGAAATGCGAACGAAATGCAGAAATCCCAATAAAAGTGTATTCCCCTTTTAAAACAATTGAAAAAAACATTTAAAACAATTTACATAGCTAAGCATCAGTGTGAATTAAAATTCATTTCACTCTTTAGTTGGCACCACTGCTACTATTGTCCACTAGTCCCACAAAACGTGGAACGACCAAACCACTACCCACCAATACAAAATGCTATATGTTTTTTGGACTTTGAGAACTTATTCAATGAGCCCTTTTTTCCACATGGATCAGTCTTATTTTTTGCTAATATACATTCTTTATCGTCTATATTTTATTAATGACATTTATGTTGGCATAGTCATTAAAGTACCCAATTTTGTAAATGACACAACGATTTTCAGTTGATGAAGCTATTACAGTGGAAGAAGACGTGATTACATTATGAATGGAGCCAGAAGTGGCACATGTCTCTTGATGCAGGAAAATGTAATTTTTTACATTTTGAGAATTGTAATCCCAAATATGACTATTTTTGTGAGAACACATTATAAAGAGTATTACAGAGGTTAAATATGTAGGTATTAATATTCATGAAAGTGTAAATCCCCGTAGACATGTTGCAAACGCAGTGAAAACCATAAATCTAGTACTGGGTATGATTAAAAGAAGTTATGAATAAAATAGTAAAGAAATTATTACTAAATTGTATAAGAACCTTGTAAGACCTCACCGGGTGTATTATTTACAAGCTTGGAGGCCTTACTTATACAACAAAAATGGAGAATGTTCAAAGTAGATTCACAACAAGTGAGCTGAATCAATGTTAAAAATGACAAAATCTTGAGTCTAAAAGATTTGAGCAGATTTATTATAAGTTAAAAGTAATGATACATAGTATAGAAGCAATTAAAGCTGAAGACTTGTTAAGTTTAAATCGAACCCAGCTTCTACCAGGGGTCGTGACCTCCAATTCCAGAAATCGAAGAGGAGACTACTGATCAGCAAAATATGATTTAATTCATAGAATGGAGGATGCATGGGAAACTTTGCCCTATTACACTGTATATGCACCAACCAAAAATAAATTTAAGAGCTATATTGGCCCATTGTTATGGCATAGGAGGGGGTTAACCACGAGCCAAAGAAAGTTCGAAACCACTAGAATTTAGTGTTCAGTATAAATCATATATTGACAGAAACTTGGTTGCACATTTTCACCAACTTCTTAGTGAACTGTGTCAGTACCATTCAGAAGTGCGCAACAAGCAGTCATCATGCACCTACCTAACGCTACATACACAGTAAGTATACTTACGAATGTATCCCTGTGGTAGTTGTTCGGAATTGTACTTAAGGTAGCTGGGACAGCTAGCGTGTCAGTTGATTTTTTAATTTTTTCTTCATAATATGCTAGGACTATATATGTTGAACTGAACGTCGACACCGCAAATAATCATCCGGCACTAACGTCATATTTCGCCAATCCATCCTTTAAAAAATCGTCTGGTAATTGTGATTCCAGTACACATCAGTATTATATCTGCCTAACTAAAATCATTTCCTTAAACAAGCAAATATCAGCGCTAACGTAGTTTATTGTTCCTTTGAACCTATAACGGAAACGGCCTGTGACCCAGACCTGGTCTCATAACGGGCCAATCAAAATTATCGTAGACACGCCCTGCCACGTGTTTGTCAGATTACTGGCATAACCTGATATCGTAGACGACAACACGTTACAAATACTATATACATATTCAATGGCCATTGTGTGAATACTACATATGGTCATTTTGTTTTGTCAACAGTACGTAAAACGCCAGTGAAAATTGTCACATTTTAAGCATGACACGCTTATATATCGACGTTTCCTTTATCATTAACAATCACGAAACGTTACCTAATTAATGTTTTTTTAAATTAGGCTTATGAACGCTTCTTACATGTAGGCAACTTTACACGGTTTGGAATTACGATTGGTGAAAGGTTTGTATAAAAAATGCACTGCCACTTTAGGCTGTCATTCAATTTCATGCGTTCATGCATCCACGCCTGTACACCGTGTCGTACGCAATTATTAAAGTACAGCAATAACACACGTTCGTATTGTTAACATCTTGGTATGTATTTTATATGTTTATCTATTTTCATAGAATGCATTAAATAGCGCATAATGCAGTCATGAACAATATTTATAGGCACCTGTCCTGAGATAAAATAAATGAAACCTTGAATTTTAAAGTTTGTTTGTAGTCCATTTAACCCCAAAAAGCAATATACTGGAGGGTCTTGTGCAACTGTTTTTAATATATGACATAGTACCAGCTATGTCAACGAACTGAGGGCGTCTACCCCATTAAAATGCATGACGCACATGCGTGGCAGACTATGGACATGGTAGCACGGGTGATTACAGAACACGGCTAGCAACTGCCTGCAGTCGATCTCCCCTCTAGTCGTCTCAGCCAAACTGAGTCACTAGATAAAAGGGGAAGAGACCAAGCGTGTGGGATAGATCTGCCCAAATCTACTCCACCTCACAATGAGTTCACATTGACGTCCATATCCTGCTAGGGCGATCGAGCAGCCTTCTTTAAGGGCAGCACTGCTCTCTCTCCTATTGGAGGAGGGGATATAAAAATTCCCTAAAGAAAGTTGGCTCCGCCCAGGCTGGTCAGCACACCGCGGCGGACTAGTCAGCCAACACTGCGGTCGAAAACACAAGAAACTGTACAAGATGAATATAAGCACCTGGAATGTAAGAACACTTCAGGAAAACAATGTTAACTGGAGAGGAGAACTGCAATCATTGACAAGATATGGCATCACCATTGCCGCTCTAGATGAGAAATGACTACCAGGCGAATCACAACTTATCGAGAAAGGTGCCGGATACACCTTTTTCTGGATTGACAAACCAGATAATGAAATCCAGACAAGCCGGTGTAGGATTCGCAGTAAAATCAACTCATATTCGGTACATGGACACCTTGCCTAAACGAATAAACGAACGACCCATGTTAATGCACATCTGGTTATCTGGCGATCGACATGCCACCATCATCAGTGCATATGCGCCAACCATGACCTACCCGGACGATAAAAAGGAACGTTTTTACGAAAATCTGAAAACGATCATTCGTAAAACAGCTCGCCACGACAAATTGATTCTCCTAATACACGAGTAGGAAGCGACCTCACCGCATGGAAAAGGGTCATCGGACACCACGGTGTTGGAAATGAGAACTCGAATGGGTCTCTCCTGCTAACAATATGTGCTGAATTTCAACTTGTCATCACAAACACCTTATTCCAAAAAGCGGAAAAATGCAAAATATCATGGATGCATGTACGCTCAAAACATTGGCATCTGATCGACTACATCATAATCAGACAACGCGACATGACGTAAGAAAGACACGGTCATGACAGAATAAAACGTAGCCAAATGTGCCTCCATGTACAATCCAGCAAGCACAGACGTAGTACAAAACCACGGAAAAACCTTGATGTTGCAAAACTGAATTCGGTAACGGTCCAACAGCAATTAGCGGAAAAACTTAACAGCGTATTCAAGGAAGATATCGAACCAGCACCAGATGCTGATACCGAATGGGCACGTGTGAGAGATCCCTTATATGAAGCAGCCCATGAAATACTCGGTGTTGCCCAGCACAAGCACAGAGACTGGTTCAATGAAAATGAGGCAATGAACATTCTCGACAACATGCACACTTCACATCTCGCATGGATAATCGACAAGAATTCGCCATCGAAAGCAACAGCCCATGGCCACTAAAAGCAGCACGCACATGTCAGGCTACGTGCTGTGAAAGAGGCCTGGTGGTCCGATAGAGCTAGCGAGATTCAACAAGCATATGATCAAAAAGACGCAAAACGTTTCTATGACGGCGTCAAAGTAGTGTATTGGAACCACTCATGAGTGTAGACAGAGCAACACGTATTACAGTTCGAAGCAAAACGTGGAAACGATAAGAGGTGAAGCAGAGCAACAGCACAAGAACTGGTCGGCTTCATCCGTGACTAAAAGGTTCTACGAGGAAGAACATGAACGTCATCCGAGAAAATAAACGCATAAACACACAGAACATCATTCCACGCAAACAAACACACTTACAAACACACACACACACACACACACACACACACACACACACACACACACACACACACACACACACACACACACACGCACACAGCACTGCAAGCAAGCAAACACACACACACACACACACACACACACACGCGCACACACACGCACACACACACACACACGCACACACACACACACACATACACACATATACACAGACATACACGCATGCACGCACGCACGCACGCACGCACGTAAACACACATGCGCGCGCGAGCACGCACACACAGCACAACACTCCACGCATGTAAACTCACACATACATACACACGCACGCACGCACGCACGCACCCACGCACGCGCGCGCGCGCGTAAATGCAGCACAGCGCTGCACGCAGCACGTACGAACGCGCACCCCCCCCCCCCCCCACACACACACTCTCTCTCTCTCTCTCTCTCTCGCAATCACTCGTTGTCGAGTATGATGAGTCCGAGAGTCAAATTGAAGATGGTGATTGTGTCCAGTTATGTCCGATGAGTGCGCAACTGAACAGGCCGATTCGCGATTTGCAGATCCTGCTGGACACGTCGCACACACATATGTGCGTAGTAGCAGTGGTAGTCGACGTTCCACGCCGGTTTTGCAGATGGATTTCCATCGCACACGGTCTTCACAGTCAGTTTCCCAGGTGGTCGTATCTATGTTGCATTTCTTCATGATTGTTTTCATTTGGTCTTTGTACCGTTTCTGCTGCCACAGTAGCAGGTTTAACAGTGGTAAGTTGGGCATCAAGTAATTGCTTTGGAACTCTGGTGTCTGGCATGCGTTTGATATACCCAGTCCAACATAACTGAGTTTTAACCATGCGGGCCTCAATGCTGGTGGTGCGTGCCTGTTCAAGGTGCTAGCATTGGTTGTTCGGTCTTGCCAGCATACACCCAGGATAGCTGTTCTCAAGAGCTTCAATATGGCGACGGTACATTACCCATGTTTCGCTGCCACACAAAAGTTTGGGCAGCACGACAGCTTTGTATACCAGGATCTTCGTAGTTGTCCTAAACACTCATTCAGTGATGATACGGCTTTTTAGTCTTTCGTAGGCAGCACAGGCACATTTTATTCTGTATTGAATTTCCGCATCGATGTTTGCTGGACTGGGAAGGTTGCTTTCTCAGTATGCGAAATGGTTAACTTTATCAAGAGCAGTGCCTTTTACTATGATAGCGTTTGGTGGTGGTGTTGTAGCTGATGGTTGTGCTGGTTGATGTAGAACTGTTGTCTTTGTGGCATTGTTTGAGAGTCCGAAGAGCGTATGTACATCTACAAGGGCATCGCGTGTGTTTTGGAGATCTCGTGCTGAGCGAGCGACAACTGCACAGTTGTCCGCTTACTGAAGACCAACAATGGTTACTGTTTTCACTTTCGATTTAGCCCCGAGACGGAAAGCTTGAACACGCCACCTTCGGTACGATGAGTGGTGTCCATTCCCTTAGCTAAATCGATATTCGCTTGTGATAGGAAGGCAGCCAGCAATATATAAAAAAATGTGTGTTCAATTACACAGCTCTGTTTCACACCAGTGTTAATGTTAAAGGGTTACGATTGATCACCATAATGCAATACACATCCTTTCATATTCTCGTGTAGTTATTGAGTAACATAGACAAATTTAGGAGGACATCCAAGACGGCAAGGCAGCCCCATAAAACGTCTCTGTTCACAGA
Organism: Lamellibrachia satsuma; assembly: GCA_033239005.1. Lineage (NCBI taxonomy): Eukaryota > Metazoa > Annelida > Polychaeta > Sabellida > Siboglinidae > Lamellibrachia > Lamellibrachia satsuma. The sequence continues at coordinate 5,743,209 of BSQZ01000020.1, read as the reverse complement.
GTCAAATGCCTTAGTTAGATCGGAAACCGCATTATGCTTCAGGTAAGATGCTTTCCGATACTGGATGTAGTCGGTTGAGCAAGACTTTGGCGAGAATCCTTCCGGCAACTGATAGTAAGGAGATCCCACGGAGTTGCTACAGTCAGCCCTCTCTCCCTTCTTAAATATGGTGACGATCATGGCATCCTTTAAATCCTGGGGTATTTCCTCAGTATTCCAGATCTTCAAAAAGATATGATGTAGGTGGTGGGTTAAGATTTCTCCTCCATGTCTGTATATTTCACTGGGAATGCCGTCACAACCGAAGCCCTTGTTATTCTTCATTTGGATAATGGCTTTGCGCACATCTTCAAGAAGTGGCATTTCGTCGAGCTATGTCCTAATCGGTATCTGAGTAATTCTGTAGATTGTATCATGTTGGACTCGCGAGTACGTCGGCACGCAGGCGTTGGTGTTTTGCTTTACGTGTGTATTAGTTTCGGTGGTTTTGACAATCCATAAAGGCAGCTCGTTTCTTGTCTATCAGATCTTTGATTGTTGTGTCATTGTCATCAAACCAATGTTGATTGTGTTTGGTTTGATAGCCAAGTGTTTCTTCGCATACTTTGGTGATATTGTTGCGGAGAGAGGTCCACTCATCATTTATCGAAAGATTCTCTTTTGGTGTATCGGAGAGTCTCTCTTCTAGATTCTGTTGGAACTGATGACTGATTTATGTGTCTTTCAGTTTGCCCACATCAAGCCTCCTCCTTGTAGCATGTTGGTGACGATCTTTTGGTGCGTCGTTAATTTTGCACGGATTAGCCTGTGGTCAGTCCAGCAGGCTGTAGAGCCAAGCATTGCTTTAGTTATGAAGACATCTGCGCTATCACGTTGACGTGTGACGTCATCAGATGTCAATGTTTTGCACTGGGATGCATCCATGATGTTTTGAACTTATCTTTCATGCGAAAGGTGATATTCGTGATAAGCATCTCGTGCTCTGCATATTTGCTGAGCAGTATAACTGGTTTGCATTCCTCTCTACACGAGCATTGTCTCCCAGAAGAAATACCTTGTCATTCGGATGTAATGATGGAATCAAGGGCAGTACAAAAACCTTTCTTTTGTTTCGTCTGTTGCGTCCAGTGTTGGTGCATAAGCACTGATGAGTGTTGCATGGCGCGAGTCAGCAAGCTTGGGTCTCCGTGTCATTACCCTGTCAGAGAGTAGGCCTTCATCGGCAAATCTGATTTCGCTCAGAGCAGCTGTGTCGATGCCACAACGCCCAAGCTCCATGGTGATAATAGCTGTCCGGCGTTCAGGGCGATTGATGTCCTTTTTGTCCATGAGCGTTCTGACGTTCCATGCAGCGATGATCAGGCGCTGGATGTGTTTCGTTTTGTTTCGTTGTTTGCAACCGCATACAAGTGGCCTCGCTAAGCGCGGTTTCTCAGGCGAGGAAAGTGAAGTAGGCTATGATTGAGGCACCTTGTCTAGCCTCGTCCCCATTTCAGGGCGAGCAGAGTGGTTCCTAAACAGGGCTGCTCGGTCATGAGGGTAGCTACTGGGTTGTACTGCTACTTCGGTCCCAGCACAAAGTGACCACCTTGCTCGCACCGTCTACATGCAGGTTCATGGCTAGGAGCTTCCAGCAGTCACTTTGCCTGGCCCCGACAATTTGCCCATAGCTGGGACTGGGTTTCTGGGCTGTAGAATGCCTGCCGCATATATCGAGGCCACAGTTCCTCCAGAGGTTTCTGTCGGGAACCTCACCCCTAGCCTTTGGTAAAAGAACCTGCACCTCAAGGCAGAGGCTATTCAGTTGGTTTCTATGGCGCCTAAACGTCCACCCATAGCCAGAGCCTTGTCCATTTAAAACACCCTGTGCCACAGGAAGGAAGGGTTGTCTGGGAGAAGCTGTGTATTACGCTAAGGCATGAGTGCGCTTTTCACGCACGCCCTACACCAGACCATTAACACACACACGCACGCACACGCACACACGCACACGCACACACACACACACACAAACACACGCAAACACACACGCAAACAAACAAGCACACAAGCACACACGCTCACGCACACGCGCGCGCGAACACACACATAAAGAAACACACACACACACACACACACACACAGAGCACAACACAACACATTTTCAGGAATTTCACACAGCATATGTCTTTATACAAGTTCAATGTGCTAGTGACATTTTAAAGAAAATAGTTGTTCAATTTTGGCAGCAATCCAAATGGACATAATAACAGCAGTCTATGGAAAATCAATTGTGGTCTCGCCCCACACCAGAAAATTTGTTTACATATTTAGAAATACTGCAAGTAACAGGTCAATCCTACTCAGAAATCGTTGAGATTAATCCACGTATCTGCTCAAGTCCACGTGTCCGACAAAAACTGACAGGGTGCGCCACCATGAAGTGTTCAATTTTGTATTGTTCGCAGGTTGGCAGCACTGTAGATAAAGACACCTATATTTACTTATATCAACCACTTAATGTGGTGACATGATGATTTCCTTCGAGTGGTTTCGGTTCTTCATTGCTGTGAGTAAATTTGTCCCGCTGAAGTTCATGTCTTTTTTATGATGTTTTGCAGAGTTGTTGTTGGTCGACCTCTTCTCAGATGGTCATCGGGTTTCCAGAGAAGGACTTTAATTGTTGGCTACTTCTTCATGATGCATCACATGACCTGTCACAAGAAGATGCAGTTGTCTCACGATGATGGCGATCCGTGGGAAGGAGCCATAAAGTTCTTGGTTGGTCATGTGATGAGTGTTTTGCAGCATTCTTGTGTAGGCGCCATCCAGTGCATTTTGTACTCTTTGTGTTAGCGAGTGTGAATCGCATCATATATCAAGATCGGTTCAACCCATACCTGGGCTTTTCTACACTGGATGTCATGTTGTGAGTTTGTGTAGAATCCGAGGTATTTAAAATCTTCTACTTTCTCAATTGGACTCCCATCTGAAAAAGTGTAAACCATCATTATCAGGCGGGTTGATGTGCATGTATTTTATTTTGCTTGGATCGAGAAATAGTCCAGTAGATTTGGAAGCACTTTTCACTTCACGAAGAAACAATTCTGCTTCTTATATCGTGTCAGCGAACAGAGCGATGTCCAGGTCAGAGAGGTGGGAGGCTGGATGTCTGATGCTTTGATGTCTGGTAGGGGTTAGTCCTTCTATGCCAGCAATCACAGTTCTTAGAGGGTAGTCCAAGACAATGGTGAACAGGTATGGGGCGAGAAGGTCTACTGTATTAATGTTAAAATGTTGTCAAACTATCATGATATACAATGGAAGTCATGGTCTGCCATGGAAGCCATGGTATACCATGATTTTGAAACAGGAAAACCAGGTTTGAACATGTAATACTATGTAATATAACGAAGTTCCAATATACCATGTAATTCCATGGTATGTTTTCATAAGGGATCGCAAGAGCAAAATGCCAATTTAATTTGGCTACAATTGTGTCTTAATGTTTATTTATGGTAAACAAATGCACTAGGGATTTTACATGGTACGGACAGACCAGGAGATGCCAAATAGTCTATATGACCAAGAGTAATGTCAGTAGTTGTCACAATAACACAACAAAACAATTGAATACGGTTAAGGGGGTACAATTAATGTAAGGCCGACGTAAGGTTTTTATATATAATCGGATTTTGACCTTAAATCTGATCTACCGGTGTACATATGTTTCACGTAGCTAAGATGCAGTAATGCTGTCAATTTGTGTGATCCACGAAGGAGAACATGTGCTTCTGTAATGCTACCAAATTCAAAGAAAACTTATTATTTTCAAGCAAACATTCAATGCTATCAGTTTGACGATTTCGCTGCCTCTTTGAAATGGTTTAAATCAAGTCAATACCCAACTCTTCCGTCTCTTGTTCTAATAGTCGGATGAAGATAACAAGGCGCTGCTCTCCCACATTGAGGTCCGTTGGCTCTCACGGGGAAAGTCTTCAAGGAGCAGTCTCGAAAATTCGTAGAGAAATTCTCGGACAAACGTGGCTCTTGAAGTTGGCTTGCTTGGTTGACATCGTTTCCACATAAACTCGCTAAATTACCCCAAGGCCGGTTCACCACGATAATTGATTTCGTGAACAACGTACACGCATTCGTCTTGAAGCTACAGCTGGTGAGACAGCAAAATCAAGGAAGGAACCTTCAGCATGTTTGAACACATAACGGTGGTGTTTCAGGATGAAGAAACTGGACATGGAAATTCGTGGCAACTTGTGCAGGCGCCTTCTACCCGGAAGGAATGTCCGACATACTTCCCGGATCTGAATGCGCTGGATTCGAATTTCAGCAGTTCACTGTGGAGGTGCGATATCTCTGAAACGGCGTGTATGCGGAAGTTCTTGAACGACTCCACCGCACGTGATGCATTTGAAGCATGACAAAGGTCTTGTCTAAAATGAGTGAATCGTATCCATATATGGTCGATGTGCCTCTGAGGGCATTGTTAATGTTTCCGTCTACTTATCTCTGCGACCAAGGATTCTCGGTAATGTTCTGCATGGACAACTAATGCCGTGTCTCCTTATCCAAAACTGTTCCCCGAATCGACGCCCTTGTTTTGACCAGGCAAGCTCAGACCTCACATTGAGGTGATTTCTCTAATACCCGTTTGTTATTCTGCCTCTATACGGGCCACAGTTTTGTCTACCTCGTTGGTAAAGTGTGTATCACTAAACTCACTCGGACGATCTTCTCAAGATACAGGGAGTACGCGTGGAGTAAAATCCGCTGGTTTTGATGGATATTTCTGTGATAATGTGATGTATCCTGAAATTTGTTTTATTTTAACACGAACTACTAAGTTATCCTGTCCGAAAGATGGACATTTTTGCTAGTAGCGGTAATAGTAACAAAAAACATATAGTCGCTGAGCATTAGGATTGAACATGAAAATAAATAGTTCAAAGCAAACAAATTTGTTTAGGATAGTTACAAAATACCATATTGAACAACATAAAAAGTCCACTAGTTTCCCCTGTGTGCGTTTATCACAAAGAAACTAGATGCGTGATAACTATTATAGAATGTAGGTTTTAGGTGACATCCTCTCATGAATTCCGTCGGCCAGTTGCCAATTGCGACAACATGACATATTAACAAAACTATTGTCATAACAGCCATAACACCACACATGACAAAAGCTATATTTTCCCACACAAAATATCACTCATTAAAGACACAGGTGCATTTTTGTAGTCAAAATGTCAATTGTATTGTTGTTGACACTATGACAATTTAAAGCTGATGATCTACTGAACAGCGCAGTAAAGGAATATACCTCGGTATTTGTATATGTGTGTGTGTGTGTGTGTGTGTGTGTGTGTGTGTGTGTGTGTGTGTGTGTGTGTGTGTGTGTGTGTGTGTGTGTGTGTGTGTGTGTGTGTGTGTGTGTGTGTGTGTGTGTGTGTGTGTGTGTGTGTGTGTGTGTGTGTGTGTGTGTGTGTGTGTGTGTGTGTGTGTGTGTGTGTGTGTGTGTGTGTGTGTGTGTGTGTGTGTGTGTGTGTGTGTGTGTGTGTGTGTGTGTGTATAAATGAATTAGACGATGACATATCTAGCAAAGTTCTGAAATTTGCAGATGACATAACAGTATTCAGAAAGGTTACAAATGCTAAACCACATTTACAGGATGATCTACATAAACTGGTGTGGTATGCAGGAAAGTTGAGTTCGTCATTCGTTACTGACAGAAAATATTAAGTAGGTTGAAAACGAAATTCCTGAGAACATGTGTAATGCCAGCATGCCTGTAGAAATTCATGGACAAATGGGTGGATTTGTCCACGTGTGATTTGTATCATATGTATCTCGCGGATAAAAGAATGGAAGGGGCAGCAATTTGTTTACATAGGTGATGCCAGCAATAAGAGCGCTCCATCCTCACTAAAAACGTTTTCTGCCAGTGGAAAAATAGATTTATATAACACCGTTTCCACCATAGTGTGTGTTACTTAGAACTGATTCGTCGCCGTTTCTTTTAAATTTTGGCTCTACTGAGGTGTTCCAGCCACTGGTTTGAGTCACATAGAATGTGTTGGTAGGTAAAGCCGGGTATACACGAGCCAATATCGTCTCAGCAACGCAGCGGCGCATCACGGCGACGTCGAACGAAAGGAAATAATCGTATATCGAAGTGACGTCGCGTCCTATATGAAACAGTTTTGACCTATTTTAATGACCTTTGCATTGTCGCCCGTCGTGGATCACTCCGATAAATTGTAGGTACCCAAGTTAGTATGCAGGCAAACAAATCAGACCCTAGTGAGATATTTATTCATTGAAAGTGTACCCCTTATTTTCCCAGTAATTAAGTCCCTTTAGAAGTCTAGAACAAATATAAAATACAGAAGAACTCCTGTAAAGTAGCCACCTAACATTTAATAAGAACATATACATTTTCGCGCGAATAAATCGGCGTCTCATTTACACCGTCTTTTTCCTTACTGCTAAGGCTTTCATTGCAACCTGATTTATCGCCGATACCAGACTTCACAGCTAATTTTCATACCCATCGAACAAACAAACCTTTTAGGAGTACCAACTGTTTATTCCATTTCAATCTCAAAATACATAGAAAAACTTGCCTAACCGTCGACCAGGTAACTGACAAGTTTTGACAAGCTTGTTAAAGTTATACAGAAAGTAGTCCGTACGCTACCATAATATATATATATATATATATATATATATATATATATATATATATATATATATATATATATATATATATATATATATATATATATATATATAATATATATAATGATTTTCGGAAGTTTCAGCGTACCATTACACATCTTATTTTGGTCAGGTCAACCGCCCTAGCAACTGGTTACTGGAATGTTGAGTTGTTAGCCCACATTTTTCATTTATCATGTTTGGCTGGGGGGATCGAGTACCCCAGCCTTTCTGTTTGTACATGTATGTGTATGATTAATTCACGGCGGAGTGACCCCCACCGATACCATGTGAATTGTAGTCAGTAATGGTACAGATAGTACTGGTAGTGGGTAGCTGATAGGCATGATTTATTAATTATGTGTAAACACATTTTGGGGGCCGGCATGCTTGCTGAGATTATTTGATGTATCCTATTTTGATGGTGTATGCTTGCCTAATTTCCTGCTCCTTAATTAATAAATCTAAATGTAAGTATTTGGCCTATTTCATTCTACGCTGGACTTGTGTTGTTATTTTGCATATATATATATATATATATATATATATATATATATATATATATACATATACATATATATATATATATATATATATATATATATATATATATATATACATATACATATATATATATATATATATATATATATATATACATACTATATATATACTTGTGTTGTTATTTGCATATATATATATATATATATATATATATATATATATATATATTATATATATATATATATATATATATATATACATATATACATATACATATATATATATATATATACATATATATATATATACATACGTATATATATATATATATATATATATATACAATATATATATATATATATATATATATATATATATATATATATATATATATATATATATACGTTTCCTTTTGCAATGAATTATGTTTAGTTTTAAGGCGTAACGTAATACAGGTATATGCTCTCCCTAGCGGCTGCTTTTATACGTGTGGCTATACGTGGGGTTATACGCTGTCCAGTGTTGTCCGAAATCCAGTCATCAACGAAAACACGACGTGACTGTGTATCGATTTTAGTTCTAGTTATAATTGTTGTTTGTCAGCCATCAATTCTCTTCTCTTCTCTTGTTGTTTGTCAGCCATCAATTCTGTTGCCTCGGGTGGAACGGAAGACATCTAGAAAAAAAGAAGATATACTATTTTTATAGAGAGATATGTGTTTTACGAAAAGCTTACCTGGGTGACCCTATCAAGATGTCTTGTGAGACACGAAGCCTTACAAGAGTTACTTACCTCTAGTCCAACGATGTCGGCGAGTTCGTTGAGTCTTATTTCTTTGTCCCAGACTTCTGCAGGGATTGTGGGGAGGGCATCGGTCCGCATAAAACAATCAGATTGTTATGAGGTTGCGTAATATAAGGTCAAATAACTTACACCTGATAGTGACATACACTTGACACAGTTGACAGCAGCATGCACATGATAGTAACTTGCACCTGATAGTAATATACAAATGACAATAAAATGCACTTGACATCGCTCCTTACCTCTAAATACTACATTGAAGCTGATATAAATGAAATAAGCAAATATAGCGATGATTATGCTAAACGATTTTCCTTTGAATATAAGAAGTATATATTTTACAAACATTAAAAGCTGAAAATAATTTTTTTTTATATAATGGGCGATTTTAATATTAATTTAATGAATTATGATCATCATGCAGAAACTCGCGAGTATGTAGATACAAGGTACTCAAATGCATTTTTACCTCTGATCACAAAGTCAACCAGAATAACACCAACCTCATCTACATTAATAGACAATATTTACAGCAACGACATTCCTGGTGAAAACACTCAAATGCAAGGAATAATATATATATATATATATATATATATATATATATATATATATATATAACGTAATAAATATAATGATTTTCGGAAGTTTCAGCGTACCATTACACATCTTATTTTGGTCAGGTCAACCGCCCTAGCAACTGGTTACTGGAATGTTGAGTTGTTAGCCCACATTTTTCATTTATCATGTTTGGCTGGGGGGATCGAGTACTCCAGCCTTTCTGTTTGTACATGTATGTGTATGATTAATTCACGGCGGAGTGACCCCCACCGATACCATGTGAATTGTAGTCAGTAATGGTACAGATAGTACTGGTAGTGGGTAGCTGATAGGCATGATTTATTAATTATGTGTAACCACATTTTGGGGGCCGGCATGCTTGCTGAGATTATTTGATGTATCCTATTTTGATGGTGTATGCTTGCCTAATTTCCTGCTCCTTAATTAATAAATCTAAATGTAAGTATTTGGCCTATTTCATTCTACGCTGGACTTGTGTTGTTATTTTGCATATATATATATATATATATATATATATATATATATATATATATATATATATATATATATATATATATATATCATATACATATATATATATATATACATATACATATATATATATATATATATATATATATATATATATACATATATACATATACATATATATATACATATACATATATATATATATATATATATATATATATATATATATATATATATATATATATATATATATACATATATATATACGTATATATATATATATATATATATATATATATATATATATATATATATATATATATATATATATATATATATATATATATATATATATATATATATATATATATATATATATATATATATATATATATATATATATATATATATATATATATATATATATATATATCGGTTTCCTTTTGCAATGAATTATGTTTAGTTTTAAGGCGTAACGTAATACAGGTATATGCTCTCCGTAGCGGCTGCTTTTATACGTGTGGCTATACGTGGGGTTATACGCTGTCCAGTGTTGTCCGAAATCCAGTCATCAACGAAAACACGACGTGACTGTGTATCGATTTTAGTTCTAGTTATAATTGTTGTTTGTCAGCCATCAATTCTCTTCTCTTCTCTTGTTGTTTGTCAGCCATCAATTCTGTTGCCTCGGGTGGAACGGAAGACATCTAGAAAAAAAGAAGATAAACTATTTTTATAGAGAGATATGTGTTTTACGAAAAGCTTACCTGGGTGACCCTATCAAGATGTCTTGTGAGACACGAAGCCTTACAAGAGTTACTTACCTCTAGTCCAACGATGTCGGCGAGTTCGTTGAGTTCGGCGTGTCTTATTTCTTTGTCCCAGACTTCTGCAGGGATTGTGGGGAGGGCATCGGTCCGCATAAAACAATCAGATTATTATGAGGTTGCGTAATATAAGGTCAAATAACTTACACCTGATAGTGACATACACTTGACACAGTTGACAGCAGCATGCACATGATAGTAACTTGCACCTGATAGTAATATACATATGACAGTAAAATGCACTTGACATCGCTCCTTACCTCTAAATACTACACTGAAGCTGATATAAATGAAATAAGCAAATATAGCGATGACTATGCTAAAGGATTTTCCTTGATGCATTTGAATATAAGAAGTATATATTTTACAAACATTAAAAGCTGAAAATAATTTTTTTTATATAATGGGCGATTTTAATATTAATTTAATGAATTATGATCATCATGCAGAAACTCGCGAGTATGTAGATACAAGGTACTCAAATGCATTTTTACCTCTGATCACAAAGCCAACCAGAATAATACCAACCTCAGCTACATTAATAGACAATATTTACAGCAACGACATTCCTGGTGAAAACACTCAAATGCAAGGAATAATATATATATATATATATATATATATATATATATACATATATATATACATACATTTCTGATCACCTACCAATATTTGTTTTAACCAAACTAAATAATAATATAAAAATGATACAATAATTAAGACTAGATTATATAATGATCAAACCATTGCCACTTTCAGATGTAGTGTAGATAAAATAGTTTGGAATGATGTTTATGAATGTAAGGATCCTGAAGAGAGCTACAAGATGTTCTTGAATAAAATAACACAGGCATATGATAATTGGATTACCAAAGGGTTAAAAAAATCCATCCAAACAAAAAATAAATTATACAAGTATTACTTGAATGTACCTACAATATTTAATGAAACCAATTATAAAAATATATAAATAAACTAAATAAACTTATTAGCATTGCGGAAAGGTACCAATATCATTAGGAATTTCACAAACATAGAGGCAATTTACAAAAAAATGTGGCAAATACTGAAGGATATTATGAGCAAAAAGACTGTATCCTAACATGCTTGAACCATTATACCATATTATAAACTTATCATTTAATAAAGGATGCGTACCAAATCAACTCAAATGAGCCAATGTAGTTCCAATTTTTTTAATGGAGATGCTAAACTTATAGCAAACTACAGGCCCATCTCTGTGCTTCCAGTATTTTCAAATATTTTTGAAAGTCTAATGTACATTAGATTAACCAAATATATATATATATATATATATATATATATATATATATATATATATATATATATATATATATATATATATATATATATATATATATATATATATATATATATTTATTTAGAAGATGACATATCTATCAAAGTACTGAAATTTGTACATGCCACAAAAGTATTTTGAAAGTTTACAAATAATAGAGATAAACCAAATTTACAGGATGATCTAGATAAACTGGTTAATGATAAAAATGTGCAAATGTTATTCAGTTGGAAGTTGTGGTGTGTCAAAGTAACACTTCGAGGTCGAACGTGGCGCAGTACGGGTAATAGCACAAAGATGCGGGGACTCGAATGTTCTCGTCGTCCAGACGTTGGAACATCGACGATGTCGAGTGGTACACGCCTCCCGGGTAGACTCGATGTACGCCCCCCTCATACCTGCACTGGAGTCTGTGCAGTTTGAACGCATATTTCCATAACGAGTCTCCGCACTTTCGACACCGATATGAGTGACGGTATACGCGCACGTCTTGGATGTAGGAAAATTGCGTCTCGTTCAGGTTGATGTTCAGCATCTCGGGGTAGTGACACAATGTCCGTCGGACAAGTTCGGCTGTCGTCTCTCCGATTCGATGAGCTTGTTAACGATGCTATAGATGTCATCCAGCGTGACCCCGGCAAAGTCTTATATGGCTACGACTTCTCGGTCGTACGGTTCTTACGTCTCTATTCACCGCCGGTTCCAACCAGCATACGTCGCATCCCCCATGCAGGGCCAGACAGTTGAAGAGAAACAGTTTGTCGGTGTACCTCTTGGAATGGATGGGTTCCCTTTTCCGACCGATGATGCTCTGTTGTTCTTGACGTAGGCGGGAATGGTCAAGACGACGCATCTGATCGGATGATCGACGATGCGATTGACGAAGAAGGTGACATTCGTCACGAGTTCGCACACCCACGAAGTATCCGGTCTTTGAGCGATGGCCCATTGAAAGACGTCGATTTCTCGGATGCGTTTCAGAAATGCGTCAAAGTAATCGCAGTTGGCTATGAGACTGTGTTACAAGAGGAATGATAGTACGTGTTTCATCCCGTATCCTTATTCCTCAGAACAAACCCTTAACTGAGATTAATTTTGAAAGAGGTTTGTTCCTGGAAGATTCTTTTCACAGGGTCCTCTAGAACGGTCGTACCTAGCGTGGTCAATCTGTTATTGTACCCGCACTGAACGGATCCTCTCGATACGCGTGTTCGTATGGTAGACCAGTGCTCGCATACGACATCTAGCATATCCGTCAACAGGACTTCGGAGAAGGGAAGTTGATCGGGTAGTTCGATGGATCTTCTTTGTCAATCGGGCGGTACGTGCCTTCCCATCTCGACCGCTTCGGTAAAGGTTGCTCGGTGACGTCGACACAAGCGGTTCGTGCGTGTCTGATCAAGGTCCTTACGTGTATCGAATGTACATAAACATATCTCGCAAGTGTAGATGGTCGTCGTATCTTTACTACACCCAGTTCACGCATGTCACTTCAGATTGCCCGTCTCCTGAACGTTCGACCATATCTCTTGCACACGAATTTCGATTCCTTATTTGCGTGATCGCTAGATGATGGTGCCACTGGTGCCGACGATTACGTGTGTTGATCGACAGGTGGCGTTTTGTGACTCTCCACGTCACGTCGTAGATCGGGTTACTTGTCTTTGTCGGCACCACAGTGGCGACAGACGTGGCGTCAGCGTCAACAACTGAAAAGACACGGTCCCTCAGTACTTCTTTATCCTGTGAGTGAGGTGGTGTGTGCGTGCGTGCGTGGGGTGTGAGGGTGGGTGGTGGTGGGGGGGGGGGCGTTGTGGAGGTGATGAAGTGTTTATGAGCAGAGGTCGCTGTGACGGTGGTTGAGCCATATTTCATAGGAATAACTCTTTTAATCACAATTGGTCTAAGCTATGCCCCGATGGTAGCGTTTACATCCTCGTGTTATCCGCTAGAGGTGCCAATATTTAGAGTATTCTTTCACTACGGATGTAAGGGATCTTCATGTTGCACGCTAGAAGCGCCACTTGTATTCATTCGGGTGTTACTACTCTTTCTACAAGGGTGTCACTACTTCTACAATGCGTGACATTGTTTTCAACTTTTTTATTGTTTCACATATCGAATAACAATCACTGGGATCTTTTCATAAAGACGACTCTGTTGTGTTGGATGAAAGAGATAGAGTACTGCACGTACATCGAAAGATCGACATAAAAAATTTAAACATGCGAGAGGTTTGCGAGTTCACCAATTCCACACCAGTGCCCTCGAGCTTATGGGCGACTCAACGCTGCAACAGAGGCTCACATGATGTATAGAGTGGCTTATGCGTGTTAACCACCATGGCAGATTGAGAATGAGAATATTATATCTCTTTCATGCAAAATAAAAGTCGTCATTGATTATGCATATATTTCTAGGTGACTATGTGCTCATAGCAAAAATGTAGTCATACAAGTATCTTTCATCATACAGTTCTTTTATATAATAATAATAAACTTCATCAGGAAGTACTAGTAAAGTATTAGTGAATACATATCACTGATATATTATAAAATACTAATGAATATATATTACTAATGAATATATTACTATACTGTACTAATTCCGAACACTTTGACAATAAAGTATAATGCATAAGAATTCATTAATATATTATTGATATAATATAAAGTATTAATAAATATATATTACTGAAATATTATAAAGTACTAATTAATACAGTATTAATTTCTAACACTATGACTATAGATTATAATGCATAAGTAATCATTAATATATAACTACAGAGTACAATACAAGTCTTCCGTGTATATGTGCGTGTGCGTGTGCGTGTGCGTGTGTGTGTACATCACAATAACCGTAGCTTTATAAAATGTACATTCAACATTATAGTGTTGCGCCATTCGTATCAAATGTTTGTTGGCACTTCCTTACTACACTGTCCACTGCCTCTCCAAGTGACATCCCGCTGTCGTGACATGCCATCATGCTGAGGCGCATCATTGATGTATTCTCCACACATTTATCATTCAGAGTTGTCGTCATTAGTGGAATATGGGACGGTGGAGGTGGAGGTGATGGGGTAGTGGTGGTGGTTGTGGTGGTGGTGGTGGTGGTGGTGGTGGTGGTGGTGGTGGTGGTGGTGGTGGTGGTGGTGGTGGTGGTGTAGATGATGGTGATTGTGGTGGTGGTGGTGATGGTGTTGGTGTTGATGGTGGTGGTGATGGTGGTGGTGGTGGTGATGGTGATGACCCTTCGCACGTGTTGCACGCTGGAGATTGTGTCGTACTGATCGTGTCGCGTATGCGCAGGACACCTTCTGCATCCGCCACAAATGGCGAAGGTGAATACGTTCGTTTCACGATGGCGACCCGATGGTTAGTGTGACTGAGCCGTGACGTAAACTTTCTTCTTCTTCTCCACCTCTTCGTACACCTCTCGTATCACTGTGAGCCCGGTGGATATATATGATAGAAAGACAGCCACATGTTATTTACCACCACCACCACCACAGTTCAAGTCTGTCGCTTCATCGAATTCATTTTCGGCAATCATCGTCGACGTCCTGTTCTATCAATGGAGTCCATCATGCCTTGCATCTCGCTGTCACTGGCCGATAGTTGGATTGTAGAGGCAGGCGAACATCCTTCTGCCGATTCCGTATTGTCTAGCCATCGGCGTACGTTCGACGTGTTGGAACATAATGGCCAGTCGTCTGGTAGGGACGGGGGAATATCGATGCCGTCTTTGGTCAAGGTCACCACGACTTCACTGGTCGGATCTCCGTTTACATCGGACTCTTCCTGCACACAGTTTACGGGTTTACCGCTTCCAACCATGTCATATTGTAACTGACAAACATACCCTCATTCTCCAGCTTTGCAAGATCCATCTCATCATTCCGCATCACTTCCAGCATACGTTGTGCCATGGCTGTGTCGAGTGACCAGAGAGAGAACGACGAGTGAATAACAGTGAACAACAGCGATATGTCGATCGAGGTCATCTACGGGGTTTATACACACATCCTGTCGTTGTCAGGCAGTGATCTATCCACCAAAACACATCGCGCCCTGACAACGACGTCGATGTAACGTCAACGGGCCGTCCCTACTGCTGCCGCTGCAGCCGCAGGCCTAAAGAACAACTTACTTTGTACATGTTTTTCTGATTTCAATACGACCCTGCATTTCTCACAAGGCTAACAACGATATACCTGTTATATGTGTGTGCGAAATACTTCTGACGCTTGCCGTCGGTAAGTACTTATCTACAAATAAAAAGGGCGCTCCCTACCAGGGGGTCCAAGTCCAACTCCAAGTCCAACTCCAATCTCGTTTCATAACATATGACCATGTTGTTTCATTTCGCTGCAGCCATCATCGACTCCTTTGGCAAGATGTGATGAACGAATTAAGCTTCGTAATGCAGCTCTATATATTCCCGGTGAACATACCGCCTACTACTCGATGGACGAAGATAACTGGACTCAGGACTGTGACGATGTGGCCTACCTCATTGACCATCGACGTCATTGGATGGACGTGATGTCTGCCGTACGAGATCGTACGCAGGACCTGCCCCACCGATCTTTGACCTTGGCTAATCGTCGCTGGAAGATACTCCCACGTTTTCACATCAACACGACGCATCAAACGACGACACGTGCGGGTGCGATGTTCCCACGTGAACAGCAACAAGAACTAACAAATATTTCGCTGATTTATTGTTTAGTATTAGTATTATTATTAGTAGTGTTACTAGCATTATGCGCTTGTTTTATTATCATTAACTTAACGCACCTTTTTATTATCATTAACTTGACCCATCTAGTCGGATACTATATATGTATTTCGTACAACAACCGTTACATTACCAGTAGTGCTATGTCTGGTTGACCTACATTGTCTCACTACGAGGTACACCACGGCAATTTCTGAAAAATTAAGCGCTCACTGCCGCCGGGCTCAAGTGCCATCGTCGGTTGCTAGGCAATGCCTATTGCTCATGTCTCGCCATTGCATTTCTCTATATTGACCCAGTGTTATTATTCGTTTAATATTATGACAACGCAAGCAGAACGACAAATTGTGCGTGCGTGCGTGCGTGCGTGCGTGCGTGCGTGCGTGCGTGCGTGCGTGCGTGCGTGCGTGCGTGCGTGCGTGCGTACATATGTAGTTATCGTTCTGCTTGCGTTGTCATAATATTAAAAGACTATACTTGCATACGTCTTCTTTCCTAGTGCTAGCTAACCATCTTTTTTCGAATAGTCCCTAGGTGATAATACCGCAGACCCTTTGATCCATGCCGCTAGATGAATCCTTAGACAACCTTTGACCCCTGCTAGATGACCCCTTTGTTCCTCACTTCGTTGTCCGGCAGGTTGTGCTGCTGCTGCAGTGCTGCAGTCGCCAGGGGGCGATAGTGATAATACAGGTGTTTCCCTATACACTCACACAGGGAGCATCGCTCGGGTTTTCTCAAATGTCTATTTTAGTTACCTAAAAAAATGGGGCCTCTTTTGGGAACGAGATGGTTTGACTTATTACTTAGGTCACTTCCGTTCATGAATTTCGCCGCCCAGTTATTGCGACAACGTGAAATTTGGACAAAAACTATTAGCCATCACACCACACATAGCAAAAACAATGTTTCCACTAAAAATATCGCTCTTTAATATATAATAATAATATATAACAGTTTATAGACAACATCATTCCACAGAAACAGCTCTGATGAAAGTTAAGCACGACATCGTGCGCAACTTTGACTCTGGACGCAGTGTCATGCTGGTTCTTTTAGACACGAGTGCAGCATTCCACACGACTAACATTGAACAATTGTTGATCACTCTGGTCTCACGATTCAACATTGGCAGTATGGCACATGACTGGTTTAGATCATACTTGACTGGCAGATCTCAGCGTGTTATGATTGGTTCGTCTTCTTCGAACGCACTTCCCATCCACCAGGGTTCAGTACCTGGACCAGTGATGTTCAACGTATACACGACACCCATTGCTGATATCTGCAAGAAACATCAAGTGCTTTACCATCATTTCGCTGATGACATCCAGCTATATGTCATCTATAATCCTGCGGTGTCTGATGAACTGGAAAACGTTAAACAGCTACTGATCCAGTGCTTCGGCGAGATTAGAGCCTGTATGCTGATACATCAACTTTAACTCAACAACGACAAAACCGAGTTTATATTGCTGCAGTCACCACATAATCTACATGTCTACGGCAGCCCCAGCTTGGAACTACCTGGACTTAGTTTACAATCAGCAGATTCAGCCAGGAATCTGAGCTGCTACTTCGACCCACACTTGCATTTAGACCGCATCGTCTCCAGTTACTGTTCTTGGGGCTACTACCATATCCGCGTGATCGGCAGAGTTCGTCATCTGCTGACGCGAGGCGCGTGCCATGCTGCGGTGCGCAGTTTTGTTTTGAGCCGCCTTAATTTCCGCAACGGACTATTCGGTGGATTGAACAATGGACAATTCAGCCGCCTTCAACGAGTGCAGAACTCGGCCGCACGACATATCAACCGCATCAGACGACGAGAACATATCACACCAATTATGCAATCACTGCATTGGCTGCCGATCAGGATGCGAGTCTTCTTCAAGATATGCACTTACATATTCAAGATCATACATGGCCTAGCCTCAGACTACCTTAACTGTGTGGCAGTGTGCTACGCGCCCACACGCGCTATACGATCAGCATGTGACACCACACTCCTCAAAGTGACAATGTCAAAGATAACGATCGGACAAAGCAATTTTGCAGTGACAGGCCCAAGATTGTGGAATAACCTGCCGAAATGTGTGTGACAATGACAATGACAATGACAATGACAATGACTTTTATTTCCCTACGACCCCTTGCGGAGTATGAGAGAAGTTTCTCTCTACAGTACATTTTAGTAGAACATCTCGTTACAATACATAGGACATATATTGTATAAAACATATTCACAGTATGTAAATCAACTAGTTACAGTGCATAATACATCTAGTGTCATTATTGGATAAAGTATGTTCTATATAATCAGTACATGCAATTTAGGTAATGTAAAATAATGGCCAACGGACTATTCGGTGGATTGAACCATGGACAATTCAACCGCCTTCAACGAGTGCAGAACTGTGTGATCTGCAGGAACATTAATGTTTTTTGGAAAACAAAACTTAAGACACACCTATTTCGCCTACACTACCTGCCTTGATACAAACACTTCTTATCGCATATAAGTGACATTACTTTCTATTTTACAGTATTGATTATTAATTTCATTGTTTGGAACTGTATTGTAACACTCTAAATATCTTATATGTTTGCTTAATCTATTTAATTTATTAAAAATTGTTAGCTTTTAGTCTACAATTCTACAATATAAGCGACATTAATTTCTATTTCACCACATTGGTATTAATTTCCGTTTTTGTTTTATAATTTGTATTTTAACACTCGAGAAACGTTGTGTTTTAGCTTAATTTAAATTAATCTAATTTACTGAATATTTTGAGCATTTAGTCCACACGTAATTTTTATTATGTGAAGCGCTTTGATTGGTAATCATTTACCTAAGAATGAAGAACCGGTTTTATTATTATTATTATTATTATTATTATTATTATTATTATTACTTCTATTGCGTTAAAATCCTCGGGAGAACCATGCTCGGCAGCGAACCAAAACAAAAGGGGTTAATCAGTTCATAGTTGCGGATAAGCAAGTTTAAACAGGTGGGTTTTCAGATTACGGTGAAATTTTGCTATATTTCCTACAGCAACTGAAAAAGCTCATGTGCCAACATTTGTCTTAACACTGGGAAAAAAGTAGCTTAGAATTAGATGATCGAAGCTGTCTGGGTTGTCTTGCTGGAGTTAGCAGTAAATGTAAATATGCTGGTTGCTTGGATGAAAGTGTTTGATAGGTAACTGTACAGATCTTAAAAATAATGCGATGTCCGACAGGGAGCCAATGCAATGATTTTAGAAGTTGAATGAGAGAAATGAGGAGACCGGTTAACTACCATTGCCAACACACGTTGAAGTTTCAAGATGTCCTTGAGAACAATATTATGCTAAAGGGAATTACAATAATCAAGTCTACTGCTAACAAGAGCAGTTGCAATAGTTTTGGTAACGCCAAAAGAGTTATACCGGCCAATACAACGAAGGTCCCGAATATAATAAAAGCAGCAACGACAATTTTTTGAAATATGCTGTCTAAGATGTTCATTATTAATAAAGGTGACTCCTAAATCCCGTGCTGAGACAGCCGGTGTAAAATATTCTGGCTCAGAATAAGTGTGTAGGTAAAACAATAAAGTTTAACACGCAATACTAAGAAACTCTGTTTTATCTGCATTTTACTTTAATTTGCTGTATTGTACCTCTCTTAAAAGACGGGTAGGAAAATACGTCCTCGTAATACCATTGGTTTTTATCGACATCAATGTTAATAACAATACACATTCAGCTATATATAAACAACTCCACACACACGCACGCACGCACGCACGCACGCACGCACCTACACACACACACACACACACACGCACGCACACACACACACGCACACACACACACACACACGCACGTAAACACACATGCACGCGCGAGCGCGCACACACAGCACAACACTGCACGTATGTAAACACACACACACATACACACGCACGCGTGCACGCACGCACGCAGTTTTTCTGAAAAACGAGGTATGTCATTTTCAGGAATTTCACACAGCATGTGTCTTAATACAAGTTCAACGTGCAGGTTATTAAAGAAAATAGTTGGAAAATTTGTGTAGGAATCCAAAGGAACATTATAATGGCCGTCTATTGAAAATCAATTGTGGTCTCACCCCAGACCAGTCAATTTGCTTACATGTTGAAAATACATGTCAATTCGTCTCAGAAATCGTTGAGAGTTCTGTACTTTTGAGGGTTTAATTAAATATACCAAATATCCAATAGATTTACCTGTGAAATCATCACATATTTGCAAATATTCGACCGAGAGACCAAATCCACGTGTCCGACATAATCCGACAGGGTGTACCACCGTGGGGTGTTAGAATGTGTATACTTCGTAGGTTGGCAGCACTGTGGATAAAGAAACATTATAGCTATAACAAATATACGCTGTGTAAGAGAGTTAACGGTGCTATAATTTGGAATTATTTTTAACACAAGACTAGAGTTTACTAGCTATTCAATAATAAACTACAAATGTTTATCAACACAATGTATAGCGGTGTGGTGTGTTTACGCAGGTCTGCGTGATGTGCCTAGTGCTGTAATATAGTGTGTAGTATGCAGTGTGTGCTTCATACTCTCGCTTTCAATTACATACACCAGATGTAGTAGTGAAAAGGGAGCTGAGTGCGTAAGTCTCCCCTGCTGGTACATAGCCTCTCCATAAACAAGACTCTAGCACAACCTCCTCGTGGTACACTGCGGATACTGAGCAGCTTGTTGCCCCAGGTGAATGTGTTAGGGAGCAGGTTGGAGCCTTAAAGGTGCAGTGTGCAGGGCTCACCAAAGTTGCTGCACCATTCCAACCCCCAACTATGGGCAAATAGTACTGGGTAGATCACGCTCATTTGCCCTGGTAGGCAGGTGATCTAGGAGAAGGAAAACTCTGACATAAAACCACAACAGCAGGTCAGCCAGGGCAGCGCTGCTGAGTGGCTAAGATGTCCCAAATATAATGATGGTACAAGTGTTGTTGAGCGAGAGGGCTACCGCGTCCGGCGTAACCGACGCGCCGTCTACCTTGGCTGCGGCGAGAAGACAGCGAAGACCAAGGGGATCGTAAGGCCGGCAGCGATCTAGATGTGAAATCCTTCTAGGTAGTCTGAACTTGGGGATGATGAGCGGGAAAGGTGTCGAGGTGGTGGAAATGATGGAAAGAAAGCGATTGGAAATATTATGCATCCAGAAAACTAAGTGGAAGGGTGACAGAGCAAGGACGATGATGAAAGGGTACAAGCTACTGCACGCAGGAGGAGATGCAAGTAGTAACGGTGTGGGCATAATTGTATTCGAAGAGATCAGTAAGACGGAGTGTCAAGGAGTAGTAACCAAGGATGGTGGACAAGCGAAGTTGCAGATACAGTATGCGAAAAGAAGGAAGCCTGGAAAGAAATAGAGAAGACCAAGGAGAGAGGAAATCAATCGGATGCAAGGATGATACGCACATACGGACAGAAGAAGAGAGCGGCAAAGAGAGGTGTTGACAATGAGAGGAGAGATATGGAAGGAGACGTATATAGCAAGCTAGACGAGGATGGTGGAAAGAAGATGATATACAAAATGGCCCGAGACAGGAATGAGAATGGTAAGGACGTGAAGGGTGGGACGGTGGTCATTGAAAGAAATGGGAAGTTAGTGACAGAACAAGAGGCAGTGCTGAAGGTCAGGGAAAGCTACTTCAAGGAGCTACTGAATCAGGAAGGAAAACACAACAATCTGGAATTACCTTCTTATGTAGAGGGAATAGTGGAGTTAACTGATATTACGGATATAGAAATACAAACCACCGGGATGAAAGGGATGAAGAAGGGAAGAGCACTTGGTATCGATGTGTGGAGATGATAATGGCAGCGGAAGAGAGTGGAATCAGCTGGACAAAGAGGTTGCTGAATACATGTATGAGGCAAGGTAAAGAACCAGAGGAGTGGCGGACAAGGCTAATTGTCCCAATATTGAAGAGGATATGCAAGACCCAAGGAAGTACCGAGGCATCACACTTCTAAGTAACATCATGAAGCTGCTAGAGAGGATGCTGGATGGGAGGATCCGAAAGAAAGTAGAGCAAGAATTGTGTGAAGAAAAACAGGGATTCAGAAAGGACAGAGGGACGACTGATGGGATGTTTGCATTAAGACAGCTGGTAGAGAAGAGGTTGGAGATGCAAGGGAGAATGAGGTTGGAGATGCAAGGGAGAATGGCAGTGGGATTTGTGGACCCGGAGAAGGCCTATAACAAAGTCCTAAGAGAGATGGTGACGGCAACAGTTAGATTATTGGGAGTGCCAGAAGCAGAAGCCAGGATGATGAAAGCAATGTATGAGAGAACAAAAGGAAGAGTTGTGGTTGGATCTGGGTTGTCGGAAGAGTTTCCAGTTAACATCAGTTTAAGGCAAGGAAGTGCCCTTAGCCCTTTACTGTTTATCTCAGGAAGATGATGTATGCAGACGATCTGGCCATAATAGCAGAGAACAAACAAGAACTACAGGAAGTGTTGGAGGAATGGAAGGGGGTGTTCAAGAAGCACGGACTGAGAATGAGCCTGGAGAAGACAGAAGTGATGTGATTGGACAACAGAGAGAGGAGTTGAACATCAGGTTGGATGTTAAGGAGATCAAGCAAGTTGATGGCTTTGTGTACCTTGGAGGAATGGTTACGGAGGATGGGCATTCAGAGGTAGACGTGCGACGTCGGATTCAAGCGGGAGCGAATGCTTGGAGAAAGGTAGAGGGAGTCATGTTGCACAGAAAAATTTCGAAAAAGCTGAAAGGGAAATTCCTGAGAGCGTGTGTTGCACCAGCATGTCTGTATGGTCTGGAGCTATTGGCGTTGACAGAGCAACAACAACAGAAGCTGCAAGTTTGTGAGAACAACTGGGTTCGTCGAATAACAAGAACAAAGATGGTGGACAAAAGAAGGATGAACGATCTGAGGAAAGAGGTTGGTATGCAATGCAGCCTAACAGGAAGATTGGCGAGAAGCATGATGGATGCATGCAAACTAGCAAAGAGAACTGAGGTGGAAAACATCAAGGACACAGGAAAAGGGGAAGGCAAGAGCTGAGATGGGAGGACTACATGAGGAAGGATATGAAAAGATCGGGGGAGGCTGAAAGATGGAGAGGGGGGGGGGGCTGCGATAGAAAACTATGGAAAGAAAGAACAGAAAGAGTGGCTTGACAATACTATCCTTGACCCTCACCCCTGTACAGCAGGGAACAATGAGGAAGAGAACATATTACATAACATAATTATAAAACATATTACGTTGTTAGCCCCAGAAGGGGCTGTATGGAGTAAATGAACTAAAGACTGAAGAACATGTATCACATTCACGATTATTTGGCTACACGTGCAAACTGTTTTTGTGTTTATTATATGTTTTACATACTGGATATTTTATAGCCAGCTTTGTTCAGTAGACCAAAAGCGGTACATTGATAACAAACTATGCCATATTGCCATAAAAAATGACCTTTTGACCAAAAATTTACACTTTTCTCTTTAACGAGCGATGTTAAGTGTATGTTACTGTCATTTGTTTGTTACTGTCAAGTGTATGTTACTATCATGTGTATATTGCTGTCAACTGAGTCAAGTGTATTTTAATTACTATCAGGTGCACGTTATTGTCATGTGCATATTACTTTTACTTATTGAATATAACATTTACACATCACTGCAGTAGGCTACGACGAAAGTCTTTCAGGCACATCGGAGAACATCTTCTCTGGCATAGGTAAAGATGATCATGAGAATGAGAATCAGCATAAGCATCAGCATGAAAATCAGAATTAGGAACCAAACGTCGCCCTTTATATACCTAGTGAGTCGTGTCTCCTTGGTGCGTAGGAAGTTCCTTTGAATTGTCACTTCAATATAAATGTACGGCACCTCGGTTGTCTGATAAGCTAAGTTGGGAATCTGTGACACCCATAACTCAACATGATCTATAGAGATGACTTCTTGTCTGACATCTTGTCCTTAATCTCTCTCCTCCGTACGCAGATACTAGCAAATGTTCGGCCTGGGCAATGCAGTATTAATTAACCTTGTCAGAGTCAAACAAAGAGCACCGATGCTCTTTGTCTGTTCTGCAGGTGCGTCCATGTTTCATTGGCCATTCCACCTGGTCCAGTTAACACCCATCATCCATCTATACAACACCTGTGCCTACACGTAGTTCTCAGATGACGTCACGCATCCCACCATACCTTGCGCGGCAGCCATATTGTGAGTCAAACAAATCGAACAAGACATCGCGACCGGATAATTATAGATTGCAACTATGCCTCACACTTGTTTTGTGAATGGGTGCACGAACAGGTCCGATGGTGCAGGGGTGAACAAATATTTTTTTTGCCATTCCTGCCATCGTAAGTCACCAAGTAGAACAGGCGAAAGAGTTGTCAACACAACGCATGGCGGCCTGAATAGGGAATATCAGCAGGAAAAAAAACTCCGTCGAAATACGCGAAAGTCTGCTCCGATCATTTATTGACAGGTGTGTCCGTTACATAAATACTTGACAGGTGTGTCTGTTACATACATACTTGACAGGTGTGTTCGTTATTATTTATTTCTATGAATTTATATCTTTCAGAACATACTGTAAGCCTACTCGCTCATAACAGAAATAAGATTCGAAGATTACGATCTTAGCTGGCTTAAGACAGTTAAGTTAAGGGTTAAGCCGCCCTGTCAGCCCCGGCCGACCTGTCATATATCTTACTCACAATTAAGCTAGTTTATATGCTATTTATTAAAATGAAGGCCTATATCATAAATGACAGTTTTATAGTGTAGTATTCTGTTCTATCAGGAAAACCTGCTTACCTCTACAACAATACACATCCAGATTGGGCTCCATCTGTATTGATGACCGAAGAAGAGCGTCAACCAAAAACTGATGAACGGTGTAACACAAATATTAATAGGTAAGTAAAAATATATATATTGTTTCATTTTAGGTTATTTCCTATGACATTATTTTAATGTCAGTATTAATTATCAGTATTGTTATTCCTTCAAGTATTGTTACATGAAATTATTTGTAACCAATTATAAACCAAGAATATATGTTAGTTTTAGTTGACTTTGTAATTGAGAAAATAACATACATCTTTTTTTACCATTTGTACAAGTTGAAATAATTAATATAGATCACATACATAGAGGTCAAGGAGACTCTCATGAAGACGAACACATGTCGTTAACATGGGAGCCACCTTTTGTCAAAATAACTAATAATTATGTAAGTTCAAAATAAAAATAGAACCTAAAAAGTGCATGTGCATTCGTGCATCATGTGATATCAGGAGAAGATACATTTTGAAAAGTGTTTGTTGATACTCAAATAGGTAAAGTAGCAAAATATTAAAACAACGTTAAGACAAAAACATGTAATATTAATTTAATATCTAACAGCTCATTGTTTTCTTTGAAGGTACAACATATCAACAAAAAGAAAAGAAATGAAAGTTCAACACGCTGCAGCTGTAACACTGCTTGACTTGTCCGTTTCTACTCCACCAGAAGAGTTATAGGAAGGTAGTCAACAAGATGACAGTAAAGACATATGTTCGTTAATTAGTGAATGAACATCACATATTGGTAATAGTGATCAGAAATCAGAAATGAACATCAACTCTGAACTGCAGACATTTAGAAAATGGAACTAAGACAACAGTTGTTACCCACCAAAATCACCAGATAATCTTTTGAGGGCAACGATAAGAAAGTACAATACATAACCGGGTTGCCAAGTTTTATGACTTTGATAGCTGTGTTTGGTATCATAGAGCCACATCTGTCAGAAGGTGTGATGTCAAGTTTATCTAAATTAAAAAAATTAATCCTTGTGTTGATGAAATTAAGATAGACCACACCAGTATAAGATCTTGCATATCGGTTTGTGGTTTCAAAATGCAGTCTCACGAACTTTTATTTCTACTATACATGTTGGGCATGAACGCTTAAAGCAGTTAGTGTATTGGCCTGAATGCCAACAACTCCGCCAAACAATGCCTCTTCCGTTCCGCCAAAGCTTTGGACTTAAGGTTGCTATCATAATCGACTGTTTTGAAATATTCATTGAACGTCCTTCCAACCTTGTGGCCCGCACTCAAACTTGGTCACAGTACAAGCACCATAATACAATCAAGTATTTGATTGGCATAACGCCACAGGGAAGTGTATCTTTCTTATCCAAAGGCTGAGGTGGTAGAACCAGTGATAAACATGTCACCAACAATAGTGTTTTTTTTTAATAAATTGCTACATGGGGACGTACTTGCTGACAGGGGATTTGATATCCAGGAATATGTTGGGTTAATGTGTGCCGAGGTTAAAATTCCATCTTTCACTAAGAGAAGGCAAAAGCTACCTGCAATAGATGTGGAATCCATCAAAAATATAGCGAATGTCAGGATCACATCGAAAGGGTAATTAGTACCCATTGATTACTTCATTACAGATTCACAGAGCACACATATCATTAATAAAATTGTAACAGTATGTTGTGCACTGACAAATTGTTGTGAATCTGTTGTAACATTTGATTAAGTCGAATTTGGAATAATCATTTTGATTTTTATGAATTACAACATGTATAAGGTACTTCCAAACAGCACGTGATCAATCTGCTTTCGAGATTACTGCATACATGACAACCCTGCGTAGGATATATCTTTAACAGCATGTCACAACTACCATCAATGAATACTCGACGATTTGTTCTGATGAGATGATAATTGATGTGATACAAGATAGATAATTTTAAACACAAATCATGTATAATTGGTAGACACAGAGATGAAGTGCAGTGTTGTGATTTGATGTGGATTGCATGTACATCTATGAGTATTTACATTTGTCATTATGTCACGTAGTTATGCCTATCTTGAATGATTTATCAATTGTTTAGTATTAGCAAGCATGACGATGATGCCATGTCATGTTGGAAATAAATATGTCGAGTAATTGATTATAATATTACTTCCTTCTTATTGTCTCTCATTTTCTGCAGCACAAAAATAAAAGTGCGGAAGTAGAAAGCTGATAGTCACAACTGTTTCAACCAATGAACTTCGTGTCTCACCGTACAATGTACTTTGTGTCTCATCATACAATGTCTCAGACACAAAAAAAGTTCCTCATCGTCATTCGTCAGAGTTCACTTCGTGTGAATTTGTCTTTCTTTTCTTAGAAGAGCTGAACTGAGGCAACATTCTACATTTAGTGCAATAGCAAATCTCCTTTGGAGCACGGTTGATGCCCATACACTGAAAGTGGCACCACTTCAGCTTACAGTCACCGTTGTCGCACCCAATGTACTTTGCGTTTTCGTCATGCGGTGTCTGACACACACAAAACAGTTCCTGATCGTCATTCACCAGGGTTGACTTACACGTCGATGGTGCATATACAGCAGTTAATGTTGCTGGGTGAAGTCTGGCAAAATACTTTCCAATTAGTTCAGGCAACACAGCACGTTTAAAAAAGTGCTTGATCGCTTGCAAATCTCTTCCCAAAGATCACGTTCTGGCTCTACCCGTTCATGATGTAGACCTTCCTCAGTCCAAATGACAAAGTCACAATAGTCAACATAGCACACAAATATCTTGATCTGCACTTGATAATAGTACTGGTGTACTGGTGTGATTTGATAACAGTACTTGTGTGATTTGATAACCGTACTGGTGTGATTTGATAACAGTATTGGTGTGATTTGATAACAGTACTGGTATAATTTGCTAATAGTACTAGTGTGATTTGCTAATAATACTGGTGTGATTTGATAATAGTACTAGTGTGATTTGATAATAGTACTGGTGTGATTTGATAATAGTTCTAGTGTGGTTTGATAACAGTACTGGTGTGATTTGATAATAGTACTGGTGTGATTTGATAATAGTACTGGTGTGATTTGATAATAGTACTAGTGTGATTTGATAATAATAATGTTGTGATTTGATAATAGTACTGGTGTGATTTGATAACAGTACTGGTGTGATTTCATAATAGTACTGGTGTGATTTGCGTAGCTGTGTCTTACCATCAACATTCTCAAGGCATGTCACCTTTCCCACACAGTCAGCTACCACCTTGTCCCGTACACAATACGGGCATTTTATGTCAACGTGACCCTTACCCGCAGCAGTTGCATTCGACTACATAGTCTGGGGATGCTCCAATAAATGGATATGCATTGCTGATAAAAAAAACAACCACACCTGTCCATCTTGAAACTGTCATCGATTCTCTGCATTTCTCTCTCGTATGATATCAACCCTTCCTGTTCATGGTCACAGCCCCACTGTGTCGCACTTGTTTTGGAGCGGACCGTTTCTGGGTAGCAGATTGCTTTTATTATGCTGGTTTATCCACACTCGTCTTACAAATTGCCTTAATCCGAAACCCATGCCACTCTCTGCAATCATATTGCTGTCTCGTCTTTTCTTCCACAATTCTAGACTGTTCCAAAGTTACATAAATTGAGGCAAAGACATTGTCACACTTTCGCAGTAATTTATTTTTGTCTAACTGGAACGAATTCTCATCTCGAAGTGGGTATTCCGGAGTATGCTGTCTAGGGATGTATCCGTCTGCGTAGCCTGGTATGAAGGATAGAATCACAGGCTTGGTCCCACTTTCGTACAGCCCTTTGAATAACGTTGACAGCTCATCACCACTGGGTGGTCGTACGTCAGACAGTGTCATCGCTTTTGTTGGTTTATTTGGTGTCCGTGAGATGGCGCAGTCAATGTCCTTCTTCAAAGATTTAGCCGATTTGAAGTTGATGTTTTCTACAGGTTCATAGCTTATGCCTTTCAAGCCTGATAGAAGTAGGCAATATGCCTTCTCTTGCGTCACAGCACGACTGTTATGGAGTTCGACTGCAGAGTTGACGAAGAACATAACAGCTCCAATATGAGTGCACACTTCCCCTAAACCAGCCATGCAGCTAAGATGTTGCCATCCTTCTCGGCTACAATTCATGGTTATAGTGGAGTCTTGTTTAAGTTTGAAAACGCTGAACCTAAAAAGAAGAAGAAGCAGCACTATGAAATATAAAATGCATTGATTGGCATTCTGACACATCACACAGCATAACAAGTAATTGCACAACAATCTGAATCATTGGGAAATAAAGGATTCCTTAATGTAATTTTTACAAATAATTTTTAACAATTTGGGTTGTGCACACAACCATACACTTTTGGGCTTAAAACAGGGATTTAGCCGCTGACAGCCTAGTCAGGAGCCAGGGGCACGGCCTGTCATTACAATCATGCCATCCTGGCAAGCAAGCAATAAAAAAACACTGACTCATTTAAACAAATCAAGTAATTTTAATGAATGGTTTAAATAAAAATCAAGTTACCTAATAAATGGATTAAATCGACGATCAGCTAGCTAGCTAACGTGCATACGCTTCGAGTATCACGGACATAACTGTCATAAGTGCTTAGGCGATATGTTCGGATAAGAGTCAGACACCTTCGCTGTCACAACTACATGACCATTAACTTCTCTTGAGCACACATCCGACACACAACCATAAATAAATTTATTGTAGGCTTCCAGCGATTTGTAGCATTTTAAGTCGCCCAATGTGTTTGCACTCTTGGTGTAAACACAATAGTTCACGATGTCAGGATACGAAATACCAGGAAGGTCGTCGGGGTCAACGTTCCAATATTCTTCGGCATTTCGTACGGATCTTCACAGTTAATCAACCCTAATTTGGCCTGATACCGGTTCCTTGTAACATTATCTAACGATTCTGCATATTTGACTTTCTTCTTCGATGTAGACACAGACGAATTCATGATTTATTGACAAGCGCGGGAGTAAAATTTTCATTGAAACAATGGCGGTCGCTAATGACGCTGTTGAGCCACTTGACACACATCATGGCTGTCGTCAATAGGCGGCGTTATTTTGATCACGTTACTGAGAACCATGTATACATGAATAATTCTTACTTTATCATTACTACACACGGTGGTCCGTTACATTGGGGTGAGACTCACTTCCCGCCCGAGCATCGTGGTAACCACAAAACGGCTTGTAGATCGGGTTACGCTATAGTGAACATGTTACAAATAGTTGTCTAACATATGTAGGTAAGTATAAGTAAGTAACTCAGTAAATGTATTTCCCCATCATCATGTACAATACAAGGCAAACAAAAGCAATGAAGATGAGGTGGTTACTAGAGAAGTATAAATTTATCTGGCTAGTAGGCAGTGATGATGACACCAGGAACCATTTAACTTGAAGATTTGTCATTGTTGTTTGTTCTTAATGGAGCATGGCCGCCAGATTGATTAGACATTTGGGTAAGGGTGATGTTGATGATATATGTGTAGAACACTTCAGAAAGTTCAGCTTCGATAATGTTTCATGTTGCTACTGTTATAGTTAATATGTTATGATATTTGATATACAAGGTGCATGGATAGATTGTGCATGTAATGTGGTATTAGATAACAGTAGCCAGGATCAGGTTGGTGCCCTTTCTCCCTTTGAAGATACATTGTTTAATTGCTCTAAGAGGTGGCTGTGAGAGGGCGGATCTTGACTATTCCCTAGCACAAATCCTAGAGACCTGTGCATTGAGCAGTGTCCAAGATTGTTTGTAAAAAACAAAACAGTGCAAAAACAGCTAGGCTATTCAGGCAATGCCTTGGGCAATACACATGTAAAATAGACAACATTGTTGACTGTTGAGTTTATGCTATTAGGGGTTTATACATGTAGAGTACTAGTTTTACATTAATATCTACATGTATGCTAGGGAATTTATGGATAAACATTAATAATATTATTATATATTAGTACTGAATAAGATAACATGTATTTTACAGGCAATATTGTGAACAGCACCAATGTGTTGGAACTATGGTACTCAATATATGTTTATGTATTACCTTATCTTATACTGGACGCTATGACATGCAAGTAGCTTACTTGTTATGTTTATATTTGTACAGGCTCACTCCTTGATGTGGTACTGAGAGAGACAAAAGAGAGAGAATAATTTTAGTTTTGACTAATATCGAACAAATTCCATACACATATAGAATGACATAGGTATATAGTCAATTGAGACTCTCACTAAGACATAGCATATGTCGCTAGCGTGAGGGCCACCTTACGTTTAATGTAGAAGAAATAAAAAATTAGCTCGCCTGCCTAAACAGAATATAACAAAAAAAGAGTATAATGACAATACAGATGTGGCGCAGCAGCTATGCAACACTTATCGAGTGAAAAAATACACATATACATACATGTATACCCACAAAAATATTCTTATATAATGTACAATTTCATACAAAGAGTAAACACAGATGAAATGGCAGTGTAACATTGAAAAACATAATGCTTTATTTGTTGTAGTTTCATGATTTTTGTACGAGTTAATATTACTGCAATTTATCCATTTTGGTGGGTCACACTTTTGGAAAAGTTGTGTAATTTGCATACACAACAACTTGGAATATGGCAATATGGTTCGTATTTGTTTAAATAGTGTTGTTTTGCAAAAAAAAATTTAAAACCACACAGACTATGTGTGCGACATGTATCTTTATTTATATTCGGAGTGTCATTTAATTAAACTAGATTTATTCGAATGCATCCCATTGCATATTCATAACTAGTTCTTCAAATTGCAAAATTGTTTCTGTACCTTGTATAATGGCTATGAATTTCAGAATGATAGATAAAGGACATGGCCTGGAAATACTCTGTCAAGTTGTTGTTTACATACTTATAGAAACATTTCAAATGCTGTATTTTGTAAATGTCTTAATGTTTAAAAAATTTAGTTCTTTAAAAATAGGCTCAGTATGGGCATTGTACTTACTTCGAGTGATTGCTCTTATAGCTTTTTCTAATTTTGTAAATGCCGATCAAACTGGTAACCTGAAGCTAATATAGCGTAATTTACGTTTGATAAAATAAGAGAATTATATATAGCTAACATTATATTTTGCGGTAGTATGTTTTTCAACTTATTCATAATACCGATATATTTTTATAATTTATTTTGCTAATTTATTTATGCGGCTCTTCCGATTTAAGTATTTATCAGTTGTGATGCCAAGAAAGTTGAACTCTTCTATGCATTCCAATTCTGATCCATCAATATGCAACGTTGGCAGTCGTATCTTGTACAGAAGTTACATCAGGAGTGGAAGTTGTGCAATGACTGAGAAACTTGGTTTTGTATCATTCTAATAGTTACTTTAGTTTATCAGTTTAGTTAGTAAGATGTAATAAACCCAATTTTATCTTACAAACTTGCCTTACAATGGTCCATTATTAATTTAGGCATAAGCTTGCCACCCGCAGCCTACATATTGTTATAGTTATTTAACAGTCACATTAGTTAGACATGTATTTTAACCCATTGTAAATTTATTACACTCAATAAATGAAGTTATTTAGTAGATGCTGGTATGATGTATGATGAAAACTGGGTGCTGTACAGTATAAACACTGTGCCTCCAGTTGGTTCTTCGGTGCAACAAAATGGATGTCACTAGCCCATGCCTGACAAACAACAGCTACACATAGAACTTAAAATATAAATTAATACGCAATCACGTAAACCTTAGTAACTCATACATCTACCATGTACACATTATATGAAAAAAAGCATGATTTACTTCAGTTTAGCATTTAATGTCATGGCATACCATGGCTTATCATATAATACCATGTAATATAACGAAATACCATGATATACCATGTAATTCCATGATATATATTTTTATAGTTGATCACAAGAGCAAAATACCAATTTAATTTGGTTAAGGTGTTACAATTGTGTCTTAATGTTTATTTTTGGAAAAAGAAATGCACTAGCGACTTTACTTGGTGAGGACTGTTTTTGGCCAATCGATATGATCAATTGTAATGTCAGTAGTTGTCACAATAGCAAAAGAAAACAATTTAATATGGTTAAAGGGGTACAATTAATGTGAGGCCGGTGTAGGGTGTTCACATCAGATATTATTTTGACCATAAATATGTCCTACCGGTGTACATATGTTTTACATACTGGATATTTTATAGCCAGCTTTGTTCAGTAGACCATAGCCGATACATTGATAACAAACTATGCCATAGTGTCAAACATAAAAAATTACCTTTTGACCCAAAATTTACACTTTTCTCTTTAGCGAGCGATGGTAAATGTATGTTACTACCATATATATATATTGCTGTCAATTGAGTCAAGTGATATTTCTATCAGGTGCACGTTATTGTCATGTGCATGTTACTGTTAGGTGTATGTTACTGTCATGTGTATGCTATTGTCAGGTGTATGTTACTGTCAGGTGTATGTTACTGTCGTGTGTATATTACTGTCAGGTGTATGTTGCTGTCAGGTCTCGCTTCCCATGCATCGTGGTAACCGCAAAATGCTTCCAGTCAGCCAGTATAAAGTCTTGTAGATCGTAGCTTGTAGATTACGCTCGCCACTCATCTGGCATGCTGCGTTTAGTACTGATGAAAGATGTGTAGAAAACCGGCTACTGCTGGCAACTACCATTTAAGTAGACAGGATTACTGACTTAGGAACACACATATTTCTCACGAGACATCTTGATAGGGTCACCCCAGGTCAGTTTTTTTTCAGATTGTCTTGCTCGTTAGTGCAGTAACGAAAAACACATATCTGTATAACGATAGTTTATCTTCTTTTTTCCAGATGTCGTCCGTTCCACCCGAGGAAACAATAGGGGTCTGAAAGAGAATTGATGGCTGACGAACAACAGTTAAACATTTTAGTTAATACACAGTCACGTCATGTTTTCGTTGATGACTAAATTTCACGGAAAAGAGTCAGCATCGGACAGTGTATAACCACATGTATAACAACGCGTCTAAGATAACCCCCTCTCTCGTCCTCTCGTTAATCTCATGGACAGTTAACACAATTCATTACAAAAGCAGCCGCTAGTGAGAGCAAACACCTGTATTAGGTCACTCCTTAAAACTCAACACAATTCATTGTAAAAGGCAACCGCAAGGGAGAGCATCATCTACATATATGTATGACGTCACGCCTTAACTTGACCCACTATTGATTTTTCGTGAACCCCCTTGACACTCACTTACTTACTATTAATCATTCGGACCCGTATTCACCTCATTAACCAATCACCAAACGCTCCTACATACTACCGTTGACCTTTGACAACGGATCAAAACAGATCAATGCCTGTCAATCAACCACTATCGATTGTTCTCCACCACCAATCACACAATAGATCACATTGAGAGAGACCTGTATACTACTAGGGATATTTGCTTTCTATCGCAGGACGCGTGACATTTAGGGTAATGCGGGACAGTCAAGGACGTATTGTACAAGCTATCGTGTCACGTCAAGACATTATCCCTACTTCGTTCAGGACCGTCAGGACGCGACAACGAATAACTCACATTGTTTTACCAGAAGATCTCAGGTTCGACCACAATGTGACTTTATTAGTATAAGTCCATACACATTGCAACATCTATACTACGACTACTCAACTACAGTTCTTCAGGCCTCCTACAGCTCTCCGACTACTACGTCAACCGCACTACTGACCACAGCGTTCTTATATACAGAACCATAATCAATAAATTAATATTGTCTAAATTCAAGATGCTCAGATGTGATTATTGGATTCCCTTAATGGACACGTATAAGATTAATGTTCGACCAGATAGTAAGCGTAGTTATTTTTGAAGTACATACGTGTCTGGGTTCCCTTAATGAACACGTATAAGATTAATGTTCGACCAGAGAACACGAGGACAAGGACGTGACCTGGGTTGACCTAACTCATTAATCAACTATATAACGTATCAGAAATTCATAGAGAACTTTAGAACCGTATCAGAAAGTATTGTAAAGTTTATAGAAGTAATCCAAACTATAGTCAACGGCCTTGCTCTTTACAATATGACATAATTATATGGAATCATCACAACGACAATGATATATATATATATATATATATATATATATATATATATATATATATACATACCGTCTGTTTCATACTCAGTCCATCGTGTAAGAACGGACGCGTTATCAGTTAGCAGGGAGCCGTTCTTATCTTCTATAACTGTAGCCTTGTATTGTTGTTTTCTTGTCAGCTTCTTCAGTGTATCAAAGGCTGTCTTGCTGTCTCCCACTTTTATTCCTTTCTCAATGTTGTTTCATTGCTCTGAGATCCATTCTTATTTTGCTTTTATCATATCGGTTTTGATGCTGCGATTGACAGTGCGGTATTGTCCCGCCGTTTCAGGGGTGGAGTTGATAATCCACGGTTGGATCTTTTTCCTTTCTTTGCCAAGTACTTCTCTGGATGTTTCCTGAACAACTCCATTGATGTTGTCGATGAGGACGTTTCGGATGCGTCAACTTTTATTGATAAGGTATGCCTAATGTATTTTGGAGTTTTGTAGCATTCACCTAGAGATCTACCACGAAGAACATTGCATGCTGAGAAATGAAGGACATATGGGGAAATGTTTCTATCATTACAACTACAATTAGCAATAAAACAGTTAATAAATGTTTTGTTTTGCAATAATACGCAAACTTAATTATTAATTATGTTTTTTAACAGTTACAATGATCGATTGATCAAATGCCGGCTTCAATCCTTATTCAAATTAATGATGTGCATTTGCCGATTGCCGTCGCCAACATGATGGCGTAACCGGAAGGACATTACTGGTGTTTCGGAAGGAAATGACTGGTGTTGCGCGCGTAGAGGTAGAAGATAAAATCCAGTATTAAGAGTGTTGCCCCATTACAGCAAAATGACAAGAAATGGCGACGAATAAGTTCCAAGTAACACACACTATGATGGAAACTGTGTTTCCGAAACAAACATTCACGAAATACACTTCTCTGTTAGGTGGTTATATAAATATATTTTTGCACTGGCAGACAACCTTTGAATGGGGATGGATCACTCTTACTACCGCTATCACCTATGTAAAAAACATGTCAATCCATTCTTTTGTCAGCGAGATACATCTGATACCAAATCACACATGGACAAATCCATCCTCTTTGTGTTTCTCTGGACCCATTTGTTGCTCTTTCTGTGTCACTACCTCAATATCATACAGGCATGTTGGCGGTACACACTTTCTCAAGAATTTCGTTTTCAAACTTCTTGATATTTTCTGTCCAACGTGTATGACGCCCTCTAATTCCTTCCAGACCTGGAGGAAGTAATTTCACGGAGGAAGCCATAAAACGGAGGAAGCCGTACCTGATAAATAGGACGAACCGCTAATCCATTATTCCGTCCGCGATGTAATTACAAATTACACGTTAACGAATCAAAGGTGTTTCCATATATAATTGTCGAACTGCCTTGTGGGAAGAGTTTAACCCCTGTCCACACAGAATACAGACTTAGTCTTTCGATTGACAACGATCACACGGCAGTAAACTATATAAAGCTGCCAACTCAGTATAGCTCAAGAAATCAGTTGGACTTTTCTTGAATGTCAGAAATTCCACTGTTCATGATGGCGGATTCGACGAACGCCAATTTGATGGAAGAAATCTTGGCCGCAAAACATCTTCCATTTATAGAGGTCAGAAGGCTCTTTTCGCTCTACGTCAAGTCTAATATGTATTGCAGACATTTATAAGTTAAACGTGTCGAGCATTAGTTGAATCAAGCCTGATTTATCGTGAACATGGCGCTTGGGGCAGAATGCACATTGCGCGTGGTGCCCCATGCAAAGTTTTAGCATGGTGCCCCATCCACCAACTATCCGCATGCTTACACACCGTGCAGAACTGGGGTCGATGTACTCGGTACTCGTGTACTCGAGTACATTTTAGAAGTACTCGTATTCTTATTTGTACTTATGGAAATTATGGGTTATGTACTCGTACTTGTACTCACGCTCAATGTACTCAGATTGCACGAGTACATCTGAATACTTTTTTCCAAATAAATCGAGCACCAGACAGTAACACGAACCCTCAGTAATCATTGCATAATGGCGGAGCCTCATTGTGACTCAGAAAGAAGATGATCTTACTCATGAACATCTGCATCTTGGGAAATCTTGAGGAGAACACGGGATTGAATTTGGTGGATTTTATATTTGTCTAAAGCGTGGAATATTGATCGGATAAGTATTATTATTGCGTGTATATTAAACATAAACTTACAAGAGTCCTTGTTTAGTCAATAGTTGCTGTTAAAATTTAGCTATAGAAGTAATTTAGGGTAGTTTATATCGTAGGTCTCCGAGGACTCGGTAGCGCGAGCGATAATTAAGGGTTGTTGTTTTCAGTTGATTGGGTACATAATACGAGACATAATATTATTGTAAATAATTTAGTACATATTAAATATTGAAAACCTGAATATTTTGTTTTAGCAACATTTATTATTAAAAGTTAGCCGTAGGTAGTAATTCAGTGTTATTTAAATAAGGCCACTGAAATTTCGTTAGCGCGAGCGA
Organism: Lamellibrachia satsuma; assembly: GCA_033239005.1. Classification (NCBI taxonomy): domain Eukaryota; kingdom Metazoa; phylum Annelida; class Polychaeta; order Sabellida; family Siboglinidae; genus Lamellibrachia; species Lamellibrachia satsuma. Next base: position 5,705,688 of record BSQZ01000020.1, on the reverse strand, counting down.
TATTACGTTTTGTTAGTCAGCTGTTACATAGAAAGTAAGTTGCAAGGCAGTAGCTGTAAATTTAATTAAGACATAAGTAACATACTATAAAGTGTGTATTACAACACAAAAACAGTCTTTATGAAGACTACCTAGTATAAATTGATTATAAACGGATTATAAACAAATACAAATTTAATTTCTAACATGGCGCCGTGCAAACGCCAAGTAAAGGCAAAACGTAATTTGATATGTTCTAGCTGCGACAGCTGGATAGACTTTGCAAAGTCCGGGTGTGTAAATTCGTGGGCGGAGGTGCAGGCGGATGATTTCCATTTCGTGTGTAGGGGGTGTACTACCGTGAAATATCTGCAGGAGCAGGTGATTGAGCTAAGGCGTATGATTTTGATGATGACAGAAGTGAACAGAGGTGGTGAGAATGATGAGAGCAGAGGTGGTGAGACCGAGGAGAGCAGAGGTGGTGAGACCGAGGAGAGCAGAGGTGGTGAGACCGAGGAGAACAAGGAGAGCAGTGGCAATGTGAGGGAGAAAGCTGGTAAGAAGAAGAAAGATGACAGAAGGCAAAGAATGCAACAAAAGAGAGGTAAGCGGGTGAGTGGAGAGGGATTGCCAGGTGGTAAGACGGTAAAGGTTGATGATAGGAGAGAAAGGGGGCATACTAGTAGTGTGCAACAGGAAAGGAGCTTTGCCGATGTAGTTTCACAGGGGAAAGCGAGGAAAGCCCGGGTATTTATGGGGGATTCCATCATTAGAAAAGTGGATAAAATTGTAAATAGAGGAGAAGACATAACAGTATGCCTACCAGGGGCAAAAGTAGAGGATATAGCAGAGAAGGCAGGACAGGTCATGGGTGGTGGCACGGGAGGTGCTGTTCTCGTGCATGTGGGAACGAACAATGCAGATAAGGAGGGAACGTCAACCATCATTGGTAAGTACAGGAGGTTGATCAAGACACTTAAAGAGGCACGAGTTGGGCAGATCGTATTGTCGGGGATATTACCAATAATGGGAGGCAGGGGTGAGGAATATAGGAACTGTAGAAGGATGGCGATCAACACACAGGTACAGAAGGTATGTATGGAGGAGGGACTAGGCTTCGTAGACATGTGGTTAAACTTTGTGGGAAGAGGTGACTTTTTCATGAGAGATGGACTTCATCTGACAGGGAAGGGCGCTGCAGTTCTTGCGTGTGAGTTTGTCAGAGTTGTCGACGAGGGCACAGGTACCATAGATTATTTAAACTAGATGCGCAGGGGGAACTGACAGAGAAAACTCAAAGGAATACTACTACATATACACATCCAAAGAAATGTTCACCAATAATTTCAGACAATGAACTTAAATGTGTATGCTTAAATGCCAGGAGCATAGTAAATAAAAAAGTGAGTTAGACATTATGGTAGCAGATATTGATCCTCATGTAATAGGCATCACAGAATCATGGGCAAATGAAGATATAGTAGATGCTGAGTTAGCACTGACAGGCTATGTAATGTTTAGGAAGGATAGACGAGAAAGAAGGGGAGGTGGAGTAATTTTGTATATTAAAGAATCTATCCAAGCATATGAAATTACACTGAAAAGTGAAGCAGATAGTGTGGAAGCAATTTGGTGTAACATAATTACCAGGAACTCAACATTAACAATAGGAGTAGTTTATCGTAGTCCTAACATAGGACAAGAGGAAGATGTAAAATTACAAAAGGCGATAAGGGAGGTGAGCAAGGGGGAATGTGTTATAATTAGTGATTTTAACCATGGCCATAAACAATGGGAATCATTAGAGAGTGCTGGAGGTGACGACCATCAGTTTCTACTTCTAACACAGGATTGTTTCCTTACTCAACATGTCTTGGAACCAACCAGAGGTGGGAATGTGTTAGATTTAATTTTGTCTTCTCAAAATGAATTAGTTGACAATGTTAAAGTACACGAACCTTTGGGTTCAAGTGACCATAACCAAATCCATTTTAATATAAAAGTAAAAACAGGGAATACATATAAAAAACAATGGAGGAGGAACTTCAACAAAGGCAGATATAAAGTGATGAGAACATATCTAGCAAATATATATTGGAATAATTTGCTGAAGAACAAGACAGCAACAGAATGCTGGACTTGTTTAAAATATGAGATTGAGGGCATTATTGAGAAATTTATTCCATTAAGAAAACAAGGGAAAAGATCCAGGAAAAAACACCTGTCAAAAGAAGCTATTAGAAAAATTGCTCACAAACAGATGCTGTGGAAGGTCTATAAACACACTGGAAATGTAGAAGACTACACCAACTACAAAGAGGCACTTAACCTAGCTACTACTGAAATTAGAAAATCTAAAAGAACCTTTGAACAAAAATTGGCAGGTAATATAAAAAATGACAGCAAGAGTTTCTATGCTTATGTAAGGAGTAAACAGAAAGTTCGAGATAAGGTCGGACCACTGGAAAGCAACAGTAAAAACATAATTTCAGATGGGTTCCAAATGGCAGAGGTCCTGAATGAGTATTTCAGCTCAGTTTTTACCACAGAAGATATCAGCTCACTTCCAGTTCCATTGACTAAATTTGAGGGCAATACATCAGAATATTTAGGGCAATTATTTGTAACTCATGAAATGATAGCAAAGAAAATTAAGAAGATGAAAGATAATAAATCACCTGGAGTTGATGGGATACCACCAAAACTGCTAAAGGAAATTGTTGATCAAATTAGTACACCACTTGCAAACTTATTTAACTTGTCACTAGAAGAAGGAATAGTTCCTTCAGAATGGAAAGAAGCAAACATTACACCGCTGTTTAAGAAGGGATCGAGGAAGAAGCCAGAAAATTACAGACCAGTGAGTTTAACATCAGTTGTATGTAAATTACTTGAAACATTAATTAGAGACCACATGTGGAATTCCTCATAAAACATAAATTAATAAATACATCTCAACATGGATTCCTAAAAGCAAGGTCAGGTCAAACCAATCTCTTATGTTTTTTAGAAGAAATTACAAAGTGGGTAGATGACGGGTCACCAGTGGATGTTGTCTACTTAGATTTTCAGAAAGCTTTCGATAAAGTGCCACATCAAAGATTGTTACTTAAACTAAAAGCCCATGGTATAGGCAATGATGTAATCAACTGGATAGAAAAGTGGCTTACACACAGAAGACAGAGAGTAATAGTAGATGGTAAGATTTCAAACTGGAAATCTGTTTTGAGTGGGGTACCACAGGGATCAGTGTTAGGCCCTATACTGTTTTTAATATATATAAATGATTTGGAGGATGACATATCTAGCAAAGTACTCAAATTTGCAGATGACACAAAAGTATTCAGAAAGGTTACTAATGATACAGATAAACAAAGTTTACAGGATGATCTAGAAAAATTAGTTAAATGGTCAGAAAAATGGCAAATGTTATTCAATTTTGGGAAGTGTAAATGTATACACATAGGACATGGAAATATGGACGAGGAATATAAAATGGGGGATGATGTACTAGGTAGAACCACACAAGAAAAGGATTTAGGAGTAACATTTAATGCTGACATGAAAGTTTCAGAGCAATGTGGGATTGCTGCTTCGAAAGGAAATCAAATTCTAGGCCTAATTAGGAGAACTATCACGTATAAGGAGAAACATCTAATTGTACAAAGCAATAGTTAGACCACATTTGGAATATTGTATTCAAGCATGGAGGCCCTATCGTAAAAAAGACATAGATAAGCTAGAACGAATACAACGAAGAGCAACTAAGATGATTCCAGAATTAAGAGACCTTAGTTACGAAAGTCGCTTATTACAATGTGGTTTGACAACACTAGAGACCAGGAGACTAAGAGGAGACCAAATAGAAGTGTTTAAAATAGTGAACGGTTATGAGGATGTTGATAGGAATATGTTCTTCAAACTTAAAGAAGGCAGTAGAACTAGAGGACACAAAGCAGCATTAGTTAAGGAGCAGTGTAGGTTGGACATGAGAAAGTACTCATTCTCACAGAGGGTGATAAATGAATGGAACAAACTGCCAAACGATTGTGTTAATGCTAGTAGTGTGAATATGTTTAAAAATAGAATTGACAGATATCTGATAAGGGCGGGCTACACATAGATGAGAAAATTGTTGGACTCTCGATAAGCCAATGGCTTCCTTGTCCACTTGCCATCTGGAACTTGTTGTTCGAGATGGCAATCTTGTTAAATCTCGTCTTGTTAAATCTTGTTAAATGAACAGCTGATCAAAATGTCAAAGTTCTGTCTCTGTCTCGGTCTCTGTCTCTGTCTCTGTCTCTCTCCCTCTCTCTCTCTCTCTCTATCTCTATCTCTCTCTCTCTCTCTCTGTCTCTCTGAGTGTGTGTGTGTGTGTGTGTGTTTGTGTGTGTGTGTGTGTGTGTGTGTGTGTGTGTGTGTGTGTGTGTGTGTGTGTGTGTGTGTGTGTGTGTGTGTGTGTGTGTGTGTGTGTGTGTGTGTGTGTGTGTGTGTGTGTGTGTGTGTGTGTGTGTGTGTGTGTGTGTGTGTGTGTGTGTGTGTGTGTGTGTGTGTGTGTGTGTGTGTGTGTGTGTGTGTGTGTGTGCGCGCGCGCGCGCGCGTTTGTGTGTGTGTATCAACCCAATCTTAGCTGCATTGAAAAGTGAAAAATGTAATGCGTAATTGGCATAAAACTGTCCGGGTCAGTATGGTGCAATCATTTGACATCTATCTATATAATGGTATTACAATTGTTACGGTTATCAGTGTAATTAGGCCAGCACTCGGATTAGTTAGGCCAGCAGTCAGTTTAGGGGTAGGTTTAGTTAAACCGGGTTTGGTAAAGGTATGTCGAGACCAATTTCTTAATGTCAATGAAATGGTGTCTTTTTGGTGAAGCAGTTGTTTTTCTATGACCAATCGTACATTGAAGATCTGCTCAGTCGTGCTTCTCTGGGCCCTAAATCCTGCCTGTTCTTCAGCCAGAATTTCTTCTGCTTTTCCTTTGAGTATGTTCAAGATGACTCGTAGCATGATCTTGGCTGACTGATTATGGTTCTATAATTTGTACAGGTGACTGATGATGGTTCTGTAATTTTTGTATATTCTTACATTTCCAACGCCTCCTCTCCTCTTCTTAATTCATCACTTGCATATCGTCTGTTTCATACTCAGTCCATCGTGTAAGAACGGACGCGTTATCAGTTAGCAGGGAGCCGTTATTATCTTCTATAACTGTAGCCTTGTATTGTTCTTTTCTTGTCAGCTTATTCAATGTATCAAAGGCTGTCTTGCTGTCTCCCACTTTTATTCCTTTCTCAATGTTGTTTCATTGCTCTGAGATCCATTCTTCTTTTGCTTTTATCATATCGGTTCTGATGCTGCGATTGACAGTGCGGTATTGTCCCGCCGTTTCAGTGAAGGAGTTGGTAATCCACGGTTGGATCTTTTTCCATTCTTTGCCAAGTACTTCTCTGGATGTTTCCTGAACAACTCCATTGATGTTGTCGATGAGGACGTTTCGGATGCGTCAACTTTTATTGATAAGGTATGCCTAATGTATTTTGGAGTTTTGTAGCATTTACCTTGAGAACTACCACGAAGAACATTGCATGCTGAGAAATGAAGGATATATGGGGAAATGTTTCTATCATTACAACTACAATTATTAATTATGTTTTTAACAGTTACAGTGATCGATTGATCAAATGCCGGCTTCAATCCTAATTCAAATAAATTATATGCATTTGCCGATTGCCGTCGCCAACATGATGGCGTAACCGGAAGGACATTACTGGTGTTTCGGAAGGAAATGACTGGTGTTCCAGTATTAGGAGTGTTGCCCCATTACAGCAAAATGACAAGAATCGGCGACGAATAAGTTCCAAGTAACATACACTATGATGGAAACTGTGTTTCCGAAACAAGCATTCACGAAGTACACTTCTCTGTTAGGTGGTTATATAATTATATTTTTGCACTGGCAGACAACCTTTTTAATGGGGATGGATCACTCTTACTACCGCTGTAAAAAACATGTCAATCCATTCTTTTGTCAGCGAGATACATATGATACCAAATCACATATGGACAAATCCATCCTCTTTGCTCATGTGTTTCTCTGGACCCATTTGTTGCTCTTTCTGTGTCACTACCTCAATATCATACAGGCATGTTGGCGGTACACACTTTCTCATGAATTTCTTTTTCAACCTTCTTGATATTTTCTGTCCAACGTGTATGACGCCCTCTAATTTCTTCCAGACCTGGAGGAAGTAATTTCACGGAGGAAGCCATAAAACGTAGGAAGCCATAACTGATAAATAGGACGAACCGCTAATTCATTCTTCTGTCCGCGATATAATTACAAATTACACGTTAACGAATCAAAGGTGTTTCCATACACAATCGTCGAACTGCCTTGTGGGAAGAGTTTAACCCCTGTCCACACAGAATACAGACTTAGTCTTTCGATTGACAACGATCACACGGCAGTAAACTATATAAAGCTGCCAACTCAGCATAGCTCACGAAATCAGTTGGACTTTCCTTGAATGTCAGAAATTCCACTGTTCATGATGGCTGATTCGACGAACGCCAATTTGATGGAAGAAATCTTGGCCGCAAAACATCTTCCATTTATAGAGGTCAGAAGGCTCTTTTCGCTCTACGTCAAGTCTAATATGTATTGCAGACATTTATAAGTTAAACGTGTCGAGCATTAGTTGAATCAAGCCTGATTTATCGTGAACATGGCGCTTGGGGCAGAATGCACATTGCGCGTGGTGCCCCATGCAAAGTTTTAGCATGGTGCCCCATCCACCAACTATCCGCATGCTTACACACCTTGCAGAACTGGGGCCGATGTACTCGGTACTCGTGTACTCGAGTACATTTTAGAAGTACTCGTACTCTTACTTGCACTCATGGAAATTATGGGTTATGTACTCGTACTTGTACTCACGCTCAATGTGCTCAGATTGCACGAGTACATCTGAATACTTTTTTTCATACGATGTTGTGATAATTATTGACGATTTTATTTTTAATACAGTTTTACCAAGTATGTGTAGTTAACAGAAAGAAAATATTGTTTATCTAACTACTTCGATAAAGTGTCCGAAATGTTCAAATACATTATTTCTAATTGATATTACAAAATTAACTAAAGGCTTCACTAAAGGAAACATCTTTTCCCAGTCAGAAAGCCATAGATATATTGAAGTAAACAGTTATGCTAGTAACCAGTTCAGGCTATAATCCTTGTGTTTGTTTAATTAAGTAAGGAAGCCCATAATGAATATTATTGCTAGATCACACACTTGATGTACTGTTTTATAGTATTGCTTAATAAGCCTCATATTGTGTTGTGTGCAGAGTAAATCTACATTTACATCGTCTGATCTGGACTACCGGTTAAGAACCCCCGCACTAAACAAAGGAAAGCAGTCCTTGAGGTTTCAGGTGAGAAATCCTTTGGTGCCTCAGACCTCAGACCTCAGACCTCATACCTCCTGCTAATTGTTTTATTTTATAACTTGCTTAACACTGAGCAGATTTAGCAATTACCCACTCGTTTGAGATCATTACTGAAATATTAAGAAGGTAACCCTAGGCAATGATTGGTTTAAATGAATGTATATTGCCGAGTACGTCGGTGACTCAACGGTGGATTAATCATTAGTTTTTACATATGCTATTACTAATAAATTATTCTATCATATAGTATATACTAAGGCTAAGATTACAGGCCCAGCCATGGCTTACCTTTTTATTGTTTTAGTTAGCTAGGACTGAAATATATTACTCGAAGAATGTCGTGTGCGAGAATAGCGCTGTTGCTCCGTGCTCACGGGTATTTTATAACAAACAGAAGGGAGTGTCACCGCTCGGCACAGAACAGAGCCAATTCAAGATATCGCACGTTGAATCGACTAGTTTAGCACTGGATTTATCGTCTTCTAAAGTAGGTCGTCACGCGCAGTAAAGTAGGTAGTCGCGCGCACCCCTACCAAGGGTTGTATAGGGTGTTTGCGAACTGAATCAATTCATTGTGAATGCATGCCAATAACATAATACCTTTTAACATGCAATGGATTGCAATATATATATATATACATATATATATATATATATATATATATACATATATACATATATATACATATATATATATACATATATGTGTGTGTGTGTGTGTGTGTGTGTGTGTGTGTGTGTGTGTGGTGTGTGTGTGTGTGTGTGTGTGTGTGTGTGTGTGTGTGTGTGTGTGTGTGTGTGTGTGTGTGTGTGTGTGTGTGTGTGTGTGTGTGTGTGTGTGTGTGTGTGTGTGTGTGTGTGTGTGTGTGTGTGTGTGTGTGTGTGTGTGTGTGTGTGTGTGTGTGTGTGTGTGTGTGTGTGTGTGTGTGTGTGTGTGTGTGTGTGTGTGTGTGTGTGTGTGTGTGTGTGTGTGTGTGTGTGTGTGTGTGTGTGTGTGTGTGTGTGTGTGTGTGTGTGTGTGTGTGTGTGTGTGTGTGTGTGTGTGTGTGTGTGTGTGTGTGTGTGTGTGTGTGTGTGTGTGTGTGTGTGTGTGTGTGTGTGTGTGTGTGTGTGTGTGTGTGTGTGTGTGTGTGTGTGTGTGTGTGTGTGTGTGTGTGTGTGTGAAAACAGGTATTCAGTATCAGTCACTCATGCCCTTTCTTTATTCCAGAATATATGTAAACAAAGACATTGCTCACAATGGAACTGCATTATTAAATAACTAGTTAAGTATGACTAAGTGTCAAGAAACCTGAGTAGCTAATCAGATTCACGAACAGCTGATCAAAAGCTGATAAAGTAAACATAACACAACATCTCCCCCAACCCCAGTTCCATTCCCCTTGTACAACTGCCGAGAGGTATTTACCGACACATGGGAACAACTGACAAAACCGATGTATGACAATTTGTTGAACTCTCGATATGCCAATGGCTGCCTTGTCCACTTGCCACCTGGAGCTTGTGGCTTTGGGTGGCTGCCTTGTCCACTTGCCACTTGGGGCTTGTGGCTTTGGGTGGCTGCCTTGTCCACTTGCCACCTGGAGCTTGTGGCTTTGGGTGGCTGGCTTGTCCACTTGCCACTTGGGGCTTGTGGCTTTGGGTGGCTGCCTTGTCCACTTGCCACTTGGGGCTTGTGGCTTTGGGTGGCTGCCTTGTCCACTTGCCACCTGGAGCTTGTGGCTTTGGGTGGCTGCCTTGTCCACTTGCCACCTGGAGCTTGTGGCTTTGGGTGGCTGCCTTGTCCACTTGCCACATGGACCTTGTGGCTTTGGGTGGCTGCCTTGTCCACTTGCCACCTGGAGCTTGTGGCTTTGGGTGGCTGCCTTGTCCACTTGCCACTTGGGGCTTGTGGCTTTGGGTGGCTGCCTTGTCCACTTGCCACCTGGAGCTTGTGGCTTTCAATGGAAATCTTGTCAAATTTTTTTAAATAATGCAAGACATGCAGAACTATCCTTTCACAGTAATTATTTTCGCTGACACGTGTAGGTAATCACTGTGTCGCGTCAACGCGAATGGCAACTCAAATGCTGTCATGTGATTACGGGGTACGTGTTAAGAACATGTTAGTGGTTGACTTCCTGGTTCGTAACGCAATTTAGGTAGCCGTGATGTATGACACTTGAACAAAGTGGGTGTCGCGAAATCGTTATATTTGAATATCTTATCAAAATGTCAAGCTGACAAAGTAAACAGAACACATATGTTCCCCCCCTCTCTCTCTCCACCTCTCTCTCCCTCCCCCCCCCACTCACCTTCTCCTCCTCACCCCTCCCCTAAGGTTATCTAATGCATCCATTTTTAGATATAATCGCTCAGCGACCGACAGAAAGCTCAGGGACATCGGTCTTCATATTTAATATTCCAAATTTACCCCTACCAATAATATACTTACATCCTATCATCATATCCTATTATGTTAATAGTTTTCCATATCGATAACATATACATCCTATCAACCTATCCTATTACTTGAACGTCTACCATTATATTCTATTGAATGAACGCCTGCACGGGCAGATCAATGAAGCAAGACTGGTGATACGTGATCATCCTGACCTTTAACCTAGGTTCATTCTCCATGTTGTCGCAGTGTACAACACGGATAGTGGCGGAGTTGCTATAGGCAACCGACGTGATGATTTCCCCGAAACAGTTTTCTTCATCCGACAACTGCGCTACACAGAGCGTGCTGGTTAACAATTTAGAGACGTCAATACATTCGACCTTTGAACGCGAGTAACAGTCCTGAATTCTATCTAACAGAATAGGAAGTTCCGTCTTTAGTGGCTTTGCTGATTTACACCAGAGATTATGCGGCGACACATGGGACATTACGTTGACGACTTCCAGCGTCTCACCTGGCTTTATTGGCGTATCCGAGTACCTGACAATATCCGACTATTTGTCATAAGCACTACGGTCGAATGTCAGTGTTCCGTTTCTTGATGGTGTCTTTGTCATAAACACTACGGTCGAGTGTCACTGTGTCCCGTTTCTTGATGGTGTCTTTGTCATAAACACTACGGTCGAGTGTCACTGTGTCCCATTTCTTAGTGGCAGCTGTCATTTGATCGTCAACCATCTTCTGCACTAATGTCATGCCCATGTCCAGCAGGTTGACGGCGTAAGCGCCTATGCTAGTGGTGACGTCAGTAATCTGCGCGATCAGACTACTAAGACAAGTTGACTCAGTAAAGAGTATTATGGTATATTCACCCCTCACGCTATCACAGGGCTAAACTCCATCGAGTCGACATACCACCGCTTAAGTCTGCATGGTAGCATACTTTTTCTGTAGTGACTGCACCGAGTCCTCTGTTAGATTTTCTACTGAGCCGAGTAGACGCTGACGGGCAGACACGCCCTTTTCCAGGATATGTACGACATAGCAGGGGACTAGTGTGTCTCCGTCACCTATTTCGTCGGCCGATACAAACTGTGCCAATATAGTCTTGTCACCACGTGGCAAACATCCGATGTGCCTACTCGGTCCAGCCATCTTCACTTACCTTCGCAATTCCGCATATTCTGCATATGGCGAGAGCAGATTCCATGTAGGCTTGCTGGGTTAAAACACGAGCCTTGTATATACTGCCGTCTGTGTACCTCGATACAGAGTGCTCCAACACTCGGCTCCCAATTGTTTTCTGTCTGACCTAGTGACACGTAACTCAGCAGCTAAGACAAGCATGTCAACTTAGCTTCGCTGCGGACCAGTTGACACCAGAAACGAGCTGATGACAAAAGTGACTGATAAAGGCCTACACATCAAATTTGTGAACAACGAAATCACTACCAGGTAGTGTTTGCCTGACATATGCTTAGCTTGTCTTCAGGCATCGTCGCCTGGCGGTTTGTCCACTAGCGTCATTCGTCTCGTGAAGAGGGAAGTTATATTAACTGACACTCTCTCCTCTCTCTCCTCTCTCTCTCTCTCTCTATCTCTCTATCTCTCTCACTCTCTCTCTCTCTCTCTCTTTCCGCCGTCCAGTTATTGCGACAACATGAAATCGTGACCAATCCTACCGACATACGCAAAGTCTTACTTTTCACGTGGCTGATTCATACATGCCCTTCACTTGACACACGGGCGCCCATCCTGGGGTTATATATATATATATATATATATATATATATATATATATATATATATATATATATATATATATATATATATATATATATATATATATATATATAAAAACTAAAACGTTGTCTACCAGTGTGTATATATACAACGTTTTTAGTGATGACTGTTCAATCTTATTACGGGAACCACATATGTCTATGTCAAAATTGCTCCCTCCGTTATTCTGTCCACGAGGTACATATGAAACCAAATCACACGTGGACAAAAATTACAAGTGTTTCCATACATAATTGTCGACCCGCCTTGTGGGAGGAGTTTGACCACTGTCCACTCAGGATACAGATGCAATCGTTCGATTGACAACGATCACTCACCGGTAAACTATATAAAGCTCAGCATAACACACTAAGTCAGTTGGATATTTCTTGAATATCAGACATATTGGCGATGGCAGATTCGACAAACGCAAATTTGACGAAGGAAATCTTGGCATCAATGCCGGTAAGTTTGACGTTCTGGAGGACGATCGGTGGTTTGCAGATTGTGATGGCTTCAGTCAGATTTCTCGGCAACACTCTCGTTGGCATCACTTTGTTGTCGAACCGCCAGCTGAGGAAAAACCCGAACAACATTTTGATGGCTAACATGGCTATCGCGGACGGCATATTCGCATCTTGGCTGATCCTTACTGGTTACTGGAACATAAAAGTTGGTGTGTATCCGTACGGAACGCTCGTCTGCAGATTCCATATGTTGTTCACTGTTAGTTCCTCGCAGATATCCAGCAATATATTGGCCGCAATGTCTGTCGTCAAATTCATTCACGTCGGCTTCCCGTTCGCTAGTGAGAAGATACTGCAGCCGATGTTCATCGGGGTATTGGTCGTGATCTGCTGGTTACCACCGCTCGTCTGGAACGGCGGAATTTTCTTGCTCGACATAGGTATGCAGCAATTCATACCACTACTCTGCTACCCAATATATACCATATTCGTCATCTCCATGAACACAATATGCTTCTTCCTCGTCCAGTTTGTCACTGTCGTCGTAGCAACGGGCCTCGTCCTGCGCATCGTGCATCGTCACCATAGGAGTATCGGCGTCTTGACCGTGGGCATCGCCGGAGCCCCGAACACCGCCGTTACCGCCGCCGGGTTCAACTCGTCGTGGAAGGCCGTGCGTACGTTCGTCGTCGTCGTGACGGCGTTTCTTCTGATGCAGGCTCCGCTCTACTTCATTACACTGACCCACAACATCTGCAAATGTCTCCCGTATGAACTGGTTTTCGAGTACGCAACGTACCCGTTTAATATGAACTGTGTCGTCAACGTGTTCATATACTTCATCATGGAGACGCGATTCCGCAAGGCCGCTATACAACTACTGTCCGGTGGCTGCTACGGACAGGCGGAAATTAGTCTCTCGAATTAGACGGGCATTTACATCAAGGCAACGGCGATATCAAGACGTGGACACTTACCCAATATACATTTTCTTCTTGACACAACTATTGCAGTTTGGTACGCAATCACATATGGGACAGCCAGCTTGCCAATCATCTGACGCGTAGTAGAATCAATAAATCCCAGAATTCAGTTCATCAAGAGGCAACCGATGGTGGATGAAACGTTGAGTTAACTACAATAGTTTAAAGAAAATGTATGTATTAATTTATTTCCCAACTTGGTGAACATTTTTACCAATGAACACTTTTCGCACTTTGGGATTCTTCATCTGTATTTACTGCTGTATTTAATGTTGTTGTTATTGTCACTAACTATGATGCTGTCATCACTGTTTAATATATGTGATGACGCATGCGTGTATATGTGAGCCAATACACGCGTCACGACTTTAAAGCAGTTTTAATTGTTCGTTAGTTTAAGTGTAACATCGCTTTAAATGTTAAACTGTGTTAATAATGTGGTAATGTTTGTAACAGTAACAGTAAAGAGGATATAATTGTGTAACCTCTAGTGGTGTAACCTCTAGTGGTGTAACCTCTAGTGGTGTAGTCCATGGGAACTTTTGGGAGTAAAATGCATATTTTGTCCCACATCTGGTGTGTGTGTGTGTGTGTGTGTGTGTGTGTGTGTGTGTGTGTGTGTGTGTGTGTGTGTGTGTGTGTGTGTGTGTGTGTGTGTGTGTGTGTGTGTGTGTGTGTGTGTGTGTGTGTGTGTGTGTGTGTGTGTGTGTGTGTGTGTGTGTGTGTGTGTGTGTGTGTGTGTGTGTGTGGTGTGGTGTGTGTGTGTGTGTGTGTGTGTGTGTGTGTGTGTGTGTGTGTGTGTGTGTGTGTGTGTGTGTGTGTGTGTGTGTGTGTGTGTGTGTGTGTGTGTGTGTGTGTGTGTGTGTGTGTGTGTGTGTGTGTGTGTGTGTGTGTGTGTGTGTGTGTGTGTGTGTGTGTGTGTGTGTGTGTGTGTGTGTGTGTGTGTGTGTGTGTGTGTGTAATAAAGCCTTATTTTAGTATTATTATTACTACTACTACTACTACTACTACTACTGCTGCTGCTAACTTCAACCTCAACTGATTCAGCCTATTACAAATCCGGCTCATTCGTGTCCAAATACGTAGTGTATGAATAGTCTAGGTAACATCTGCAGTCGATTTAATGACAAAACGCATATCCTTGTTCAAATGAGAGAGGTAATTAACTTCAGTCGTTAGATCTGGCAAGGCTCAAATAGTGGATATCCAAAATAGTAAACACTGTGCAGGTCAATGCCGATCATGGGCGTGACTTCCATCCTCTTGCCGATCACATAACAAAGTTACGAAGTTTCATAAAGGGTGAAATTCGTGAGAGTTCAGCGTTTCCATTTTCACTTGACCTAATGCTTCATCAAACATTAAGGAACGTAATAGTTTGTCTGATGATTTCTCACAAACTACATATTAAGTTGCACAAACGAGCTAGCATGTTGCAGTGGATACTAGGTAGGTTTGATGTTTCGCAAAATTAATTTGAAATGATATTAGCGAAAAATTCGAATTGAGGAGGGGCTTGTAACTAAGTCGAAATGTTGTCTTAGATAACTTGAAATTCTGCAAAAAAATTTACAACGTTGTTTCCGTTGTTTAATCGGCCTATACGATTGCAATTCCGATCGAGTGTGTCATCTCTCAGGCTAAGAAACGTACATACAGCAAACTAAATTTGAAATCAATTCGTATAAAAAGAGGATACGGCCCTATACCAACCAAGATCTCACAAATTCGTATCGCACACGGGAAATCAGTATGATGTGGCAAGGCTGTTTTTATAGATGATTCTAAGTGTGGCTTCGAAAAATAACTGGTTCAAACGATCGAATGCAGATTGTTGCACATTGAAATGATATTGTTGTATACGTGGAGTGTTAAATGGAAAATAAATGTTAATCTTAATATTAAAAGCCCCTTATGTCTTTCACTCGCTGCAAAACATCTTACATTTATAGAGATCAGACGGCTCTCTGTATTGTATGTCCAGCTTAATATATTTATCATGCCGACATTTATAAGCTAAACGTGTCGAGCATTAGTTGAATCAAGCTTGATTTATCGTGAACATGGCGTTTGGGTTAGAATGCACATTGGACAAAGTGGGAGCATGGTGCTCCAATTCACCAACTATCCGCATGCCTACACACCGTGCATAATAGACTGATTCCATCACACATTATCATATGAACCAACGCGGCGCTGCTATATGACCTCCGTCCGCGTAGAACATCGGCTTCAATTACCATAACATTAAAAAATGGCATCGGTGGCCGAATATTCAATCTATGTTTGTTACATAACCTGTTACACATTATCTTAAGATTTGAGAGGATGTATAGACATGTGGCGCCACTGTTTATCGCACACGAGAGTCGGGAATCACACACTTCTTTCCATTGAGACGCACTTGATTGGTTACCAGGATTCTGGTTACCAATGAAATTGACTCTCATCTTCAGTTATGAGTAAATGTTCTCAGGTTATACAGAACAATTTTAAACATCGCTTATATTGATACAAGATATAACACAATAACTCGGAAGTAATATCTAGCACTGTGTTCGTTAGACTTGACAGGGAGACCCTTTGGAAGCTTCTATAACATTACGGAATACCGGAGAAGTTTATTTCGTTTTATTTCTTACACGTTATGTTGTAAAACATTTAGCATAATCTGCAAACAGCTACAATGGAATGACTAATGATAGCATCTCATAAACGTGCAGTGAAAACAGTAGTGGTTTAAGCACTGCACATTGTGGCACACCTGATAAACACTGAGGGTTGATTACAACTCGCTGCTTCTGACTTATTAGTCAAAAGGTCATTGGCTGAACGTCTCGCTTTAAACGCGACCACGTCAAACTGATGTTTTTGGAGCTGCGCCGCATAACGTTCAAGACCTTGATTCTTACTGTCAAGTGTCTTTACTTTACGTTAATGTCATCTCCAGCCAATTTCTCGCATTAAAAACTGCGGATGAGATTTCCCTTGTGCAGCTCCAAGAGCATGGAACCAACTGCCACCGCACTGTGCCAATGTACGAGTGTTGGGCTTCCAAGGTGGCTCTCAACAAGCACGTTTTTCACAATTATTTTAATATTGCACACCGTTAGACTGTTTTTAGTTCAGTTCATCATCAGTTACGACGATGACAACATCATAGTTAGTAACAGTAATAACGAAATTAATATCAGTAGTAGGTACAGATCGATACCCAGCAGGCATAATGACGTTGAAAATACGTTGTTTCAACGTCAGGTACCACGTTGTAGCAATGTCGGAAACTAGTTGGATTTGAAAGTTGTATCTACGTCGGCTTTCAACGATGTATCGACGTCGGGTTTCCACGTTGTACCAATATTGAAAACTAGTTGGATTTGAAAGTTGCATTGACGTCGGGTTTCCACGTTGTATCGACGTCGGGTATCGAAGTCGTAACAATGTTGAAAACTAGTTGGATTTGAAAGTTGTATCTACTTCAGGTTTCAACGATGTATCGACGTCGGGTTTCCACGTTGTACCAATGTTGAAAACTAATTGGATTTGAAAGTTGTATCGACGTTGGGTTTCAACGTTGTTGCAATGTTGAAAAGTAGTTGAATCAACATCAGGTTTCAACGTTGCAACAACGTAGCAAATTGATTGGATTTCAACGTTGTGTCAACATTGGATCGTTACTGTTTTCTGATAACCAACTTAAATTGTTTACAGGTGTTACTAAGGAAATGTTAGTTCCCCTTCGTCAATGCTATGTATGTCGGCGTGTACGCGTGGGTCTGTAGCGTAAATCGTGTACTAGAAGAGCCTGACTCACCGGTGTTACACCTTTTTTCGTCGAAACAGTTTTGAACAAAATAAAGACTGATCTTCACCTTATTCCTATACATGAGACATTTTATTTAACAATGTGTATATCAATGAACCCATGGAATACAATGTAGACCATTACATCACTCTTGTTTGCCCAATTCGTAGTATTCAGTATCAAGCAGACATTAAAAAGAGCAAAAGGAGATCATTAATCACCAAGACATTTTTTCTAAAAGTCATTAAATATTATGTTTTGATAATAAAACAAACATTAACAAAATAAAGATATTCACTGTGTTCTGATACAACAAATATGATTTTATTTGACAATGTGTACATTCCTGAACCAGTGGAATACATTCAATATAGATTAATTCCTCTAACCAGTATTCAGCAGCAGACATAATTATTATATGCTTTCGTATTGTTAATTGTAAGAGCAAACAACAGCTGTCATAAATATGGGGTCAACTCTATTTCGGAATGTATTTTCAAGAGCCGATTGGAATTGGAATCTTTTTTGGAATTGCTTTATTGAATATTGAATGCAGGCTAGTATATTAATTTCCTGTACAATCACTACAAATGTACAAACAAATCAGATTTGTTTGGTTCTATTTCAGTTGAAATAGTCCCATAGTAGACGAACATGTACAGTAAAAATCCATGTTTTATAATGAGATTTAGCCGTTGCTTTGCTTTAAATACCCGTTTAATGCGAGAGATGTCAGTTCGCATGTCTTTAGCGTCCAACGGACAATATTTGCATAGCAGACTAGCAGTATCGCCGCTCCATGATGAAGTATATAAAAACGTTGACGACACAACTAAGCCTGCCCTTGTTTTCAAGTATGTCCTTGAAAGTTTGTATTGAGATCATCCTACGAATCAGAAGCATGGACAGGCACTCTTAATTTTGAAGACTCAATATATGGATGATATACATATATAGTGTTGCGGTCAATAGAGAGAGCAATAGTAAACCATTCTATTTAGGTTTACAAATTGTACAGGTGCACTAAAATACCCGATACAAACAAGTGGCGTAAGGCCGCCTGTCAATAGCTACCACAGGACAATAGTTGTACAGCGGCCTTGTGGAATCGTTGCTCCACGATGAAGTACACGAACACGTTGTCGACACAGTTCATATTAATTTTAACATGATTTAACAAGATTTGCCATTTAAGCCAAAGGCCCAAAGATGGCAAGTGGATAAGGGAGCCATTGGCTTATCGAGAGTTTGTCTACGTGTAACCTGCCCTCCTGAGATACGTGTCCAACTTGTTTTTAAACATATTCACGCTGCTAGCAGTTATACAATCCGTAGATAATTTGATCCATTCATTTACTGTCCTCTTTGAGAATTAGTACTTCCTGATATCTCATTTACACTGATCCTTTACTAATTTTTCCTGATGTCCTCTAGTTCTGCTATCTTTATTAAGAGCTAAAAACATATTTATATCAATATTTTTATACCCATTCAGTCAGCGATTTTTGTAGCTAGTCAATTAAGCCATCCCCGATACCATGGGCTTTTAATTTAAGTAGTAATCTTTGATGTAGCACTTTGTCAAAAGCTTTCTGAAAATCTAAATAGATAATATCTACCGGCGATCCCTCGTCAATCCACTTACCGATTTCCTCCAAAAATCGCCGATGCTATTATGGTGACGACGCACATAACAAGGCCCGTTGCTTCGACGACAGTGACAAACTGGATGAGGATGAAGCACAGAGTGCTCGTGACGTTCATGAATGTTGTGCATACAAGGTAGATGATAGGTGGAAATAACTGTTTCATTCCGATAGAGAACAAGCAAATGACGATGCATTCACGACCATTGCCCATGGAAATAGGCTGTAATATTTTATCGCTAGTGAGCGGGAATCCGACGCGAATTAATTTGACGACAGACATAGCGGACACGATGTGGAACCGGCACCCGAGCTCTCCGAAAGGACACAAGCCCGCATTCGTGTTCCAATAGCCGGTCAGGAAGAGAACGAAGGCGAACAAGCTGTCTGCCCTAGCCATGTTAGCCATCATACTGTTGCTCTGGTTTTTCCTCAGCTGGCGGTTCGTTAACAAAGTAGTGCTGAGGAGCGATTTGTCGAGAACAGCCACGTCGGCCGCCACGAGCTGTACTCCACCGACCGTCTTCCAGTTCCACGTGGACTGTGGGATCGAAGTCAAAATGAGGTTTGACAAAGTGGAGTTCGTCGGATCTGACATGTTGGCCGAAAATGAGATGTGTGACGTTCTTGCTCATGACAGTGTTGGCTGTGGCTGGCATGATACTGTAATTGTGAATTTTACAGGGACACCATCTGTCCTCGTTTTTGTCCAGTAATGCGGAAGTGCACATACGTAAAGCCATTGTTCAAGATGAAAATGACAGTAATTAATTGCATTGTTAATTGTCTCTTCACAAAGTTTGACGTGAGTATGTGCAGTACCCATAAAACACGCCCAAACCTTGAGAACTGTGCACAAAAGTCATATATCAATATATCACCCATATCAAACATCTCACCTGCCTTATGCGCAATATATACACAAAGCAAGAAGCCACGGTGAGAAGAGAACATTACCAAACGGAATGGTTTGGTATTAACAAAGGCGACAGGGTTGTATACTCTCCACATATATCTTCAATCTATCCTCTGAGACCTTTACGAGAATAGCAGAATTAGACACAATCAGGATTGGTGGAAATGTGTTCACAATCTTTATGGCCAACGAGAAGATGGAAGAAATGAAACTGGGAGACGATGTGATTTTTGAGATATTGGATAGCTCCATTTTCTTCGGTTCGAAAATTTACAGTTCTGGTGATTGCGGTGGAGCATTGGTTCTGAGGAAGAGTAAAACAAAAGAAAGACAATAAAATCACAAAGAAGGCCGAAGAACTACTAGGGGCGTATCCACAATTTATCAAACACTCGATTTCGACATAAGGTGGTTATATATTTCCTGTGTATTGTTGTACTGGCAAGCGACGCCCTTAGTGGGGATGGATCATTGTAAAAAAATTGCTCCATCTATTGGGGGGGGCGGGTTTCCGCTAACGAGTCAGTACACGTTTATTTACAAATCTCCAGTCCAGTTATAGGCGTTCATACAATTAACATTTATTACATCACGAATACATAACTAAGCCGGAATATATCTCGAAAGTCATTTCCACGATGACAGAATCGGCTAACGCCACTTTGTCAGACCTTATCTTGACTTCGATCGCACAGTCGGCGTCGTACTGGAAGACGGTCGATGGAGTACAGCTCGTGGCGGCTTCCGTCGCCGTTATCGGCAACACTCTCGTCGGCATCAATTTGTTAACGAACCGCCAGCTGAGGGAAAACACGAACAACATTATGATGACTAACCTGGCTATGGCGAACGGCTTGGTCGCCTCCGCGCTCTTCCTTACCGGCTATTGGAACACGATTGCTGGCTTGTATCCTTTCGGAGAGCTCGCCTGCCGGTTCCACATCGTGTTCGCTGTGAGCTCCTCACAAGCGTCCAGCAACATCTTGGCCGCAAAGTCTGTAGTCAAATTCATTCGCGTCGGCTTTCCGTTCGCCAGCGACCAAATGTTGCAGCTGACCGTCATCAGGACATTGGTCGTGGCTGTCACCGTTCATCTGGAACATCGGTATCTGTTTGTTCTCTCTCATTATAACGCAGTTCTTTTTACGGATCTGCTACCACATATATACCGTATTTGTCAACTTCGTGACCATACTCTTGCTTCTTCCTCGTCCAGTTTGTCACTGTCGTCGTCGTCATAACGGGCCTCGTCTTTTGCATCGTATCGTGCGTCGTCACCATAAGAGCATCGGCGTCTTGACTGTGGGCATCGCCGGAGCCCTGTTTCTCCTGTAGCAGGCTCCGCCCTACTTTGTCACGTTAGTTCACGGCATCTGCCAAAGCTATCGTTTAATATAAACTGTACCGTGAACGTGTTAATATACTTCTACACTGAGCCGCGATTCCGCAAGGCAGCTTTTTTATTGGTGTATATGACATCGTCTAGAACTAGAACAACTCTGGTTGGCTACAGTTGACATGGTATGCAGGCATGCTGCTTTTTTGGTTAGCTGTGGCATGTAACACGTTGTTGTTTTGGTTAGTTATGTCATGTCACAAACTGTTGTTTTGTTTATTTGAGACATATCAGTGTCTGCCGTACCAACGAGTATGTCAGCCATCTATGTAAACTGTGTCGTCAAAGTGTTCATATACTTTTACATGGAGTCGCAAAATGTGATTGTATGGCCAAATAAACGTTTCTGAATCTCAATCATACGATAGGTTATTGGTTGTTTTTGTAATACATTTGCGGCATACAACTTTACAAGTTTCTTACGGTGTCGTGTTAAAACTTAGGTGGGTGGGCGGGTATGGTGAGTGGGTGATTGACTTGGTGCATGCGTGCGTGCGTGCGTGCGTGCGTGCGTGCGTATGTTCTTGGATATGGTATATGAGAGAGCTTAACGTATATAAATTTTGCTTGTTAGTTGTGTAAATAAAAGAAACAATTAACAAAAGTGACAAGGAACTACGATACAAAAAATTACTGAGATCAAATAAAACAATACATGTTTTCTTCATAGGTTTGTTTGACAATAACATTTACCCTGTTAATAATAAGCGTTTTAGTCATTCATTCATTCATTCACGTAAATTGCCTTTTATTATACTTCATTCTGGAACATCATCTTTATCATCAAATAGAGTCATGTGGTTGATGAATAGCGAGCGATGCCAGGAGGATGTTATGTATTTAACATCGTAAATCATACACATGAACCCTCTGTAATTATTGGAAATGGCGGAGCCTCGTTGTAACTCAGAACGAGACTCATCAGACTCACGAACAACTGATCAAGTACACAAATATCAAGCTGATAAAGTAAACAGAACACAATAGATGGTTTCGGTGAAGATTATCGCGAATTTTACTCCTAACATGTGAATAAAACCTTTCGCTGGCATGTTTTATTTTTCAAAAAAAAATGTTGCTCATACTTTATTTTACATTTTCTAATTCCAGCCGTAGCTGTATTAAGTACCTCTTTGTAAGTATTGGAGGCACTGTCTTATTCCTCGGTTTGTTATTCAAATATGCAGCCAGTATGGTTAAATTGGTGTTTTGGACGTACTAGAAACGCTAAGAAGGACGTTAGTAATGAACACTCTCAATCAACCTGGTGTGACATTATGTAAATCTCATATATAAACTTGTTAAATTGTACACGGCGGACATGTTTATTGATAGCTTGGCGGACCTGTTGTGGTTGCTAGGCAAAACATCACGTGAAGGATCAGACAGTTGCTGAAGCCCTGGCAGTATGTTTTCTTCTTATAAATGGTAACAATAAGTGCGTCTGTGAAGTTGTAGGGAAGTTCTCCGCGCTCGTAAAGGTGTTTGAAAAGACACAGCAGAGGGGATCGTGCTAGTAGTAGAGGGGGTCTGGTAAGTAGTAGAGGGGATCGTGCTGGTAGTAGAGGGGATCGTGCTAGTAGTAGAGGGGATCGTGCTAGTAGTTAGTAGTAGAGGGATCGTGAGGGGGATCGTGCTAGTAGTTAGTAGTAGAGGGGATCGTGCTAGTAGCATAGGGGATCGTGCTAGTAGCAGAGGGGATCGTGCTAGTAGTAGGGGGGATCGTGCTAGTAGTAGAGGGGATCGTGGTAGTAGTAGAGGGGATCGTGGTAGTAGTAGAAGGGATCGTGCTAGTAGTAGAGGGGATCGTGCTAATAGTAGAGGGGATCGTGCTGGTAGTAGAGGGGATCGTGGCAGTAGTAGAGGGGGATCGTGGTATTAGTAGAGGGGATCGTGCTAGTAGTAGAGGGGATCGTGCTAGTAGTAGGGGGATCATGCTAGTAGTAGAGGGGATCGTGGTAGTAGTAGAGGGGATCGTGCTAGTAGTAGAGGGGATCGTGCTAGTAGTAGAGGGGGTCGTGCTAGTAGTAGAGGGAATCGTGCTAGTAGTTAGTAGTAGAGGGGGTCGTGCTAGTAGTAGAGGGGATCGTGCAAGTAGTAGAGGGGATCTTGGTAGTAGTAGAGGGGATCATGCTAGTAGTAGAGGGGATCGTGGTAGTAGTAGAGGGGATCGTGGTAGTAGTAGAGGGGATCATGGCAGTAGTAAAGGGGATCGTGCTAGTACTAGAGGGGATCGTGCTAGTAGTAGAGGGGATCGTGCTAGTACTTAGTAGTAGAGAGGGATCGTGCTAGTAGAGGGGATCGCGCTAGTAGTAGAGGGGAACGTGCTAATAGTAGAGTAATAGTAGAGGGGATCGTGCTAGTAGTAGAGGGGATCGTGCTAGTGGTTAGTAGTAGAGGGGATCGTGCTAGTAGTAGAGGGGATCGTGCTAGTAGTAGACGGGATCGTGCTAGTAGTAGGGGGGATCGTGCTAGAAGTAGAGGGATCGTGCTAGTAGTAGATGCGATCGTGCTTGTAGTTAGTAGTAGAGGGGATCGTGCTAGTAGTAGGGGGGTCGTGCTAGTAGTAGAGGGGATCGGGGTAGTAGTAGAGGGGATCGTGGTAGTAGTAGAGGGGATCGTGCTAGTAGTAGAGGGGATCGTGCTAATAGTAGAGGGAATCGTGCTAGTAGTTAGTAGTAGAGGGGATCGTGCTAGTAGTAGAGTGGATCGTGCTAGTAGTAGAGGGGATCGTGCTAGTAGTAGGGGAGATCATGCGAGTAGTAGAAGGGATCGTGGTAGTAGTAGATGGGATCGTGCTAGTAGTAGAGGGAATCGTGCTAGTAGTTAGTAGTAGAAGGGATCGTGCTAGTAGTAGAGGGGATCGTGCTAGTAGTAGAGGGGATCGTGCTAGTTGTTAGTAGTAGAGGGCATCGTGCTAGTAGTAGAGGGGATCGTGCTAGTAGTAGAGGGATCGTGTTAGTAGTAGAGGGGTCGTGCTAGTAGTAGAGGGGATCGTGCCTGTGGTAGAGTGGATCGTGATAGTAGTAGAGGGGATCGTGCTAGTAGTAGTAGAGGGGATCGTGCTAGTAGTAGAGGGGATCGTGCTAGTAGTAGAGGAGATCATGCTAGTAGTAGAGGGGATTGTGCTTGTAGTAGAGGGATCGTGCTAGTAGTTAGTAGTAGAGGGGATCGTGCTAGTAGTAGAGGGGATCGTATTAGTAGTAGAGGGGATCGTGCTAGTAGTAGAGGGGATCGTGGTAGTAGTAGAGAGGATCGTGCTAGTAGTAGAGGGGATCATGCTAGTAGTTAGTAGTAGAGGGGATCGTGCTAGTAGTAGAGGGGATCGTGGTAGTAGTAGAGGGGATCGTGCTAGTAGTAGAGGGGATCGTGCTAGTAGTTAGTAGTAGAGGGGATCGTGCTAGTAGTAGAGGGGATCGTGCTAGTAGTAGAGGGGATCGTATTAGTAGTAGAGGGGATCGTGCTAGTAGTTAGTAGTAGAGGGATCGTGCTAGTAGTAGAGGGGATCGTGCTAGTAGTAGAGGGGATCGTGCTAGTAGTAGAGGGGA
This sequence comes from Lamellibrachia satsuma, assembly GCA_033239005.1. NCBI lineage: Eukaryota > Metazoa > Annelida > Polychaeta > Sabellida > Siboglinidae > Lamellibrachia > Lamellibrachia satsuma. The sequence goes on along the minus strand of BSQZ01000020.1, from coordinate 5,681,322 downwards.
TCATGCTAGTAGTTAGTAGTAGAGGGGATCGTGCTAGTAGTATAGGGGATCGTGCTAATAGTAGAGGGGATCGTGCTAGTAGTAGGGGGGATCATGCTAGTAGTAGAGGGGATCGTGGTAGTAGTAGAGGGGATCGTGCTAGTAGTAGAGGAGATCATGCTATTAGTAGAGGGGATTGTGCTAGTAGTAGAGGGATCGTGCTAGTAGTTAGTAGTAGAGGGGATCGTGCTAGTAGTAGAGGGGATCGTATTAGTAGTAGAGGGGATCGTGCTAGTAGTAGAGGGGATCGTGCTAGTATTAGAGGGGATCGTGCTAGTAGCAGAGGGGATCGTGGTAGTAGTAGAGGGGATCGTGCTAGTAGTTAGTAGTAGAGGGGATCGTGCTAGTAGTTAGTAGTAGAGGGGATCGTGCTAGTAGTAGAGGGAATCGTGCTAGTAGTAGAGGGGATCGTGCTATTAGTAGACTTCGGCAGCCATTCCGTCCAAAAAAGCTGCCTTATTGTCAGCCATGGTGGCAATGGCACGTTGTATCTGTCGCGTCGTAGGCTGTTCGTCCCTCTCCTCGTGTGTCGTAGTAGGGTATCTCAGGGAAATTAATATTATTTGTTGGACAAAAGTATGAAATTGACCCATAAATGTAAAATGTTACGTAGAATCAGATTAGACCCGCATCCACTTCAGATTTTGTGTTCTTCATCTTGAATTTCAAGGTCAAATGTTACAGAACTCATATTTTCAAAAATAATAAATGATAACGATAACTAATTTAAAAAGCATGACATTTATAGGTTTGCGGGGGCAACGATTTCAAATATTTTACCGTTGACTATCTACGACATTCATATCCGCCATTTTTAATGCGGCCGTCAAAACCAATGTTCCCATATCTTTAGAACTACGTAATCTAGGGCCATCATTTTGGCGTCAATATATAGGTTTCGGGGCAATGGTTTGAAATATTCTACTTCTGATCGTCGCCAACATTTTTTATCAGCCATTTTTAAAGATGGTGCCCGTCAATACCAATTTCAATGGGCCGCTTTAGTAACCTGCGACGTTGTCTGCGTAGTGACGTAGTGACGTAGTGACGTAGCTGACGCGCATCAGATCCTGATGGCGAACAAGAGCCAACATCTGGAAATCGGTCGCGCCCTTCAGTACCCAGATAGCGCAGGCATACATACGTACATGCACATGCGTACGTACGTAAAGAAACACGTATATATATATATATATATATATATATATATATATATATATATATATATATATATATATATATATATATATATATATATATATATATATATATATATATATATATATATATATATACACACACACATAACGTACATATACTTCAGCATGGAGACGCGATTCCGCAAGGCCGCTATACAACTACTGTCCGGTGGCTGCTACGGACAGGCGGACGCCAGTCTCTTGCATTAGACGGGTATTTACATCAAGGCAACGGCGAAATCAAGACGTGGATACTTAACGAATATACATTTTCTTTTTGACACAACTATTGAAGTTTGGTACGCAATCACACGTGGGACAGCCAGCTTGCCAATTATCTGACGCATAGTAGAATCAATAAATCCCAGAATTCAGTTCATAAAGAGGCAACCGATGGTGGATTAAACGTTGAGAGTTAGTTAACTTCAATAGTTACATACATACATACATACATACATACATACATACATACGTTTGTTGACATATGTCAACAAAATAGGTCAATATGTTTATTTTACTAGATACAAATATTATAATTTTACAATGACGAAATTGCGAGTTTATGCAGTGTCACCATCTGTCTGCCTGAACTGTTGCGATAAAGGCGCAGTGACGTATATGTGCCGTGTTGTAGGGCACTAAGTCTGATTGCTGTGGTCGGATATGCCCAGAGGAACCAAGTTCAGAAATTTGGAAGAAGAAGATTATTCTGCTGGAGACGAACCAAAGGAAAGAATGTAACAATATTACAAATATTGAAGAATTGTTTATAAAGGTTTCAACGATCCTAAGTTATGTATTATGTAGCCATTTGTGTTTAAGGAAAATGAAATTGGTTCGCAAAGTAGGGGACCTGGCACCTCTGTATGCCTCCTGATCTCCCGTCGAGTAGGCAGCACCATTTTACGAACAATTCAGTTGTTTGATGACTAGTCATAGCTAATATATTACTCTGGCTATTTTTTACCGAATTACAAATACACGAAGAACAAGGTCCATCAACATTTCCAAAATGGAAAAATAAAGCTCCTTTCAAAATGTAATGTATAATGTATTCAATCTTTAGAATATTTAAGACAACGCATTTGACAATTTGCTAGATTTCCATTTTATTATTATTATCACTAACATCATTATTTTCATTATTTTATTTTCAAAAGAAACCACTTTTTGTCATTAGTTATAGCTGGAAGCAGAAGCAGAACCAATTAGCCCGTCATAGAAATCATCACTCATGCACTAAAACAATTAGTAAAGGGCCCCTACCACATTACAGGGAATATACCTGAGTAGTAGTTAGATAAGCTCCACATATCAGACGAATTGTGCATTTTGTCACTGCATAAAATTTTCATCACAGTTTCTTAATGTGATAAGGATCATTTTATCTATAGAACCACCTTGTCTTTGGTAACCTTTTATTGACCTTCACAATCTAGATCAAGGTCATTAGGTATTTAACTCTGATTCATAATAATTGCTAATGAGATTTATGTATTTACAATCTTGAAGTTAAAGTTCCAGTCAAACATGCATATTATGTACAAGCTTAAGCACAATGTTCGAATAACAAGAGGGCTGCAATTGAGAATGTCTAGTGTCCATTGCAACCTTTCTTGCAACCACAATGTAAACTGTTTATAACATGAATGCGTTGCTTGTGGAAGTGTTGTCCATAGTGGTTGCCACCATGTAGCATCATTGGCCCACCTACAGTTAGCGGATCTAACAGTTGCTGGTTGGGGACACTGGCATGAATCCAACATTGGCCCTGGCTGCTAGTAGGGACAAACGAAGAATCTTTTCACCAGATACCACTGAATACAATGTAGGTATATGTGATCACTACCTACTGATTACCATCCTAAATGTCTCCCCAGAAGTGGAGCAAGTGCTTCCACGCACAGTATGGTTATATCACAGGGCAGAAAGGGATAACTTAAGGGATGAACTAGATCGTACAAACTGGAAGAACATTGGAGAAACAAATTACCTGGAAGGTTCTAGTACACAAACCGAAACAATCAAGAAGGCCATTGAAAACCATATCCCGAGGCGCATGGAAGACAGAATGGTGCAATTAGGCGTGTGGTATGACACTCAACAAGAAACTCATAACTTGGAGGCAATACAAGGCCAACGAGACACCAGGGAACCTGTTCAGATACAACAAAGACACCAGGGAACAGGTTCAGATACAACAAAGACACCAGGGAACAGGTTCAGATGCAACAAAGACACCAGGGAACAGGTTCAGATACAATAAAGACACCAGGGAACAGGTTCAGATACAACAAAGACAGTTCCATGTTGTAATAATCAGACCTTCGTTACTTCAACTGACAACGCTGAATGTTTTGCTGACATCCTTGCGGAGAAATCGACTATCCCGCAAGCAGAAAACAAGTCTTTAAAAATAAAAACAGAGGTGGCCAAACCGTTGGCCGAATTATGCCTGCTATGCTTTAACAATGGAATCATGCATATCAATGGAAGGTAGCCCACGTCATCCCTGTCACAACGAGAAAGATAAACATGACCCGAACAAATACAGACCAATGTCACTGCTCAACATCATAAACATCATGATCTATCCTAGGACCTCTCCTATATTTTGCCATACAAACAACGATTTCTCAACGACACATTTAGTAGACAAGACGACAAAAGAAGCAGGAAAGCGGATTGGCCTCATGAAACGAGTTTTACAAATACTTGAACCAAAAAAACGGAGTGCGCGTAGAGAAATCCAAGATATAATATGTACCTCGTCTGTTATGATGGCAACCTCTGCAACATCTATATGCAGACTTGATGCCAACTCGTGGTGAGCTGTCAACATAATAGCTATGCGAGGGGCTTCTCTGAGCAGGAACACCATCCAATCATTAGCACAAAGAAGACAAGTCGGTGCTTTCATGTTGTTCCACCGGATAAACTGTGGACGACTCTACTCAACACCGTGTTACAACCTACTCTAGTGCGAATAGCCGCCAGGGCATCAACATATCACCATACAGTTACTGTAGCAATTCAATATGTAAACACTTACCGACTGCCGACTGCCGACCGCCGACCGTCTCTGGAATTAACTCCCAGAACAATCGACTAGATATAACGTTTCAGGAAAGAAATCAACGCCCCAAGCGGCACTTTTTTTGGGGCGACACTTTGGGGATATTGTTTTACTTAAGCAACATTCATACATATTTATACGTTGTGGTCTACACGAATTTTGAACACATCACTGTTATATTACATAAACATAGATGTATCATGCTTGAATACGTCAAATATAACTCAATTGACATTAGTCAATATTGGTGTACGTAACAACATCACTAGCGATACCTATTCCATTACTGCACTTTTTTGGCAGGTGCGGCTTTTTTTACTATTGCCCCCAGCGGCACTTGGCCTCGTTACGTCACTGCATGTTAGAAAAACATAGCATCATATAAGCATCACCAGTAGCACTGACATCATCATCATCATCATCTGCGTAACTTGTCTACTCCTGGAGAATTGGCTGACGCTTCTGGTGCACCTGCAGGCGAATGAAGATGACGTCGTCTTTAACGAAGTCACCCTTCCACAGGTCTGTGTGGGCCACGAACTGCCGCATACCTGGAAACAAACACTTGAGTTATTCTATAAGTTATGCTGACAAGAACAAAGTGTTGATTAATTGATCAATGTTTTGATTGACTGGCTGGCTGGCTGACTCGCTGGGTTGGTGGCTGGAGGGCGTGATAGGGGTGACTGGGTGGGTGAGTGAGTGAATGAGTGAGTGAGTGAGGGAGGGAGGGAGGGAGGAAGGGAGGGAGGGAGGGAGGGAGGGAGGGAGAGAGGGAGAGAGGGAGAGAGGGAAAGAGCGAGGGAATGGGTGATTCATTGAGGCCCACCTAGCATGCGTTTTCTACTTGTCGTAGGACGGTCTAGAATGGCGGCGTCCCTGTGTACAAGATTCGGCACGAACGTGGCGGCGAGGTCGTCCACCTGTTTCGTGTCCGACTGTCCGAGCAACGAGAACGTCACTGAGTAATCGAATGGCCAGTCCAACGTCTCGTCATTTTGCCCGCGCAGGATCGCGAAGAACACCGACATGTACATCCCTTGTGCTGCTGAAACGTACGATCCAATTCGGAGCAATCTTAGAAATAAAAATCATGCTATGAACAGCAAAAATAAGGAAAAACCTCGTAAAAAGACATTTATATACGTGTAGCATTTTGCAGTGCAACTGCTTTTGCAGTTGCAAGCAGTGGATGGAATATAGCCAAGTATGTCTTATTTTTTCACTTGTGCAGTTACTTGCTGTCTTTTGTTTACGTTTTATCTTTATGCATTCATATACGACCATGCACGTTTTGATTGTATGCGTGAACTGTTGAGTGAACGTTTCGTGAATGTGTTTATCAAGTTAGGAGACTAACTGATTAAAACTCCACCCACTGATTTGTTTCTGTAACGGTTTTTTTACGAGATAGGATTGTTAACCCTATGCTCAACCCCCAACATGGAGGGCCAGGAGATCAATTTAGTTTGACCTCTACCCCTTAACCAATCCAGTTTTGGTGACCCTACCAGGAGTACAAGACTCCCACCGGCATAGCTCGCAGTGGCACGGACCCACGCACGTTAACCCACCACAACAAGGTAACGATCTCATAGGGATAGATTTAGCCTGTCGCAAATGCCGTTCGTTTGTGTCCAATTATGTACCGTGCGATTAGTGTACCTAACATAGTGTACCTAACATAGTGTACCTAACATAGTGTACCTAACATCCGCAATCGATTTACTTTAGTCGTTAGATCAGGTAAGGCTCAAATAGTGGTTAGTGTAATAGTGTAATAGTACACACTTTGTGACTCATGGCCGATCATGGGCGTGACTTCCATTGTCTCGCCGATCACATGACAAAGGTACAAACTTTCAACTAGTGTGAAATTCGTGAGTTTTCAGCGTTTCTATTTTCACTTCAATTAATATTTGACCAAACATTAAGTAATTTAATAGTTTGTCTGGTGATTTCACAAAGCTACACACAAAAGTTACACAAACGAACTAGCATGTTGCAGTGGATACATGGTAGGTTTGAATTTTCGCAAAATGATTACGAAATAAGACAAGCCAAAATAGAATTGATGAGCGATCCTTAACCGACGGTTGCTAACACGTTGTATTGCGAGGAGCATTTGCACTAAGATATTTCGAAACAATAGATGTCTCGTGACGTTTGTCATTGGTGGCATAGTTGGGATCGCGGAAAGTTGGACCCAAGACCGTCAAGAGCCATTAGTCGGGGCAGTATTAAAATTCAGTAGAGCACAAATTCTTATCCCAAAGCCAAGGTAATGCTAAGATACGTCACTGTTAGTCTTCGTACCTTTTCCATCTCCGTGGGGACAGAGGCCGAGCCTCATTTTGTATCCGTGCGCTACAAACGCCGGGCTGTAGAGGACGTGGGTGACTCCATTCTCCGCGTCCTTGAACTTTCCGCTGAACTTGGTGATCTTCCAAATGTACTCACTGGCGCCGTAGAACAGCCTCAGACAGTCGGCGCCGTCCTCAGCCTGCAAGACGCACAACCACTCAACGACAATAATGGCGTCTTCCACAGGCCGATATTCAAAAGAACACGCGCAACAGGTCCACAAATATCGTATGTGCAAAGCGGATGCTGGAATATGAATACAAGTTAGTCCAAGTTGCATGGCTGACTGGTTATTATTTCCTGGTATCTTTGAAACCCTTGCGATTGACACCTTCCAAGAAGATAAATGACAAGACATTGCCGACAAGCAGTACACGGGCTTATTGACCATTTGACTGTGTGAACGCTAGCAGTGTGAATGTGCGTATGCTAGCAGTGTGAATGTGTGTACGCTTGCAGTGTGAATGTGTGTATGTTAGCAGTGTGAATGTGTGTACGCTAGCAGTGTGAATGTGTGTATGCTAGCAGTGTGAATGTGAGTATGCTAGCAGTATGAATGTGTGTACGCTAGCAGTGTGAATGTGTGAACGCTAGCAGTGTGAATGTGTGTATAATAGCAGTGTGAATGTGTGTATGCTTGCAGTGTGAATGTGTGTATGCTAGCAGTGTGAATGTGTGTACGCTAGCATTGTGAATGTGTGTATGCTAGCAGTGTGAATATGTGTATGCTAACAGTGTGAATGTGTGTATAGTACCAGTGTGAATATATGTATGCTAGCAGTGTGAATGTGTGTATGTTAGCAGTGTGACTGTGTGCACGCTTGCAGTGCGAATGCGTGTATGCTAGCAGTGCGAATATGTTTATAAAACATAAAGCACCGATATATCTAGAGATACACTACACATTGGTGGAACACGGCTGTTCGTAAGCCTATGTCCAGCTAGACAAATATCGTATGTTAAAAGCGGATACTGGACAATAGTGTCATGCAGGCCCTAATGTAAAAACCTACTCAGGAATGTCTAGTTGATCTAATTGCGTTAAACAACGGGTCTATGAAATGCTTAGATAATATAGGACATGTACACGGAGAGATGACGGATTAACACGTACATCAATGATGTTGCGAAAAACATACTCTTGTGTTTCAGGTTGTTGTAGATTCGTGCAATTGGAAAATAAAATCGTGCATAGTGTAAAACTTAACATGATTTCCACCAAAAAACAGATGGCTAGTGGACAAGGAAGCTATTGATTTATCGGAGGTCCAACAGTTATTCATATTCGTGTAACCCACCTTTCTTATATGTTTAGCAACTTTGTTTTTAAACATATTCACGCTGCTAGTATTTACACAATGTGTAGGTGATTTGTCCCATTCATTTATCTTCCTCTGTGAGAACGAATACTTCCTGATATCCAGTCTAAGCAATTTCTCCACTAACGTTAGTTCGTGTCCTCTAGTTATCTCTACTTTCTTCCTTAAGGTATAAACAATACCTATATCCATATTTGCATATACATTCAATAGCTTAACCACTTATATATTTGATCTCCTCTCAAACTCATTATAGCTAGTGATGTTAAATAAAGGGGTTTGTCTTTCAATTACTAGGTCTGTTGATTGTGAGAATGTTGCTGCTTGCTTTGAAACCTAGCAACTTGATAGGATAGTTGATGCATTCCTGTCACCTATTATTCATAATTGATGATGCCCAACTGGTTGGCCAGCTGGATAGCTGACTAGCTCATTATTTTATAATCGGTAGAAAGTCCACTGTAATGTCGAGTAACATGTACATTCGCCCCAGCCCTACAGTGTGTATGATAAAATAATTTAATTGAGTAAGAGAAATTATCATTTCATTATTAGATATTTATTCTATTGTTCTAACTTGAGATGCGCAATTGATAAATCAAATGAATGCATACGCTCGATTCAAATACAAGTGAGGACCAAATAATATCACGGTATTTAAATACAAATGATTTTTTTTGCATATATTATGCGAATACATTTAAATCCACATTTACTCCGCAAAGCAGGCATGCGGAAGCAAGTGTTAGCTTCCTAGTCCATGCGCGGCGGCTGATATACTCACCATCAGGAGACGGATTTCGAGCTTGTTGATTGCTTGTGTCCTTTCCATCATCTTGTAGTGGACCTCCTTGAAGAGCACCGCCAGCCGCATCATGGAGTCGTGAGACACGCTGTACGAGCCGGGAGTGCTGGGCGTGGCGACACCACGTACAGAAACATACATGATACAATAATATTGATTCGCAGTGTGAATTGACACAATTTATAGCAATCTTGATGTTTTTCAGACACTTCAAACATGTTACCAGGACAGACAGTTTGCAAAATAGCCAAATCCGAACGGACACATTCACTCCTGAATCCATCACAGGTGTCCTCACACACGGAAGATTCTGGTGGTTTTGGGGACGCAGCCGTATGCCAAGAAAGACCATTGTTAGGCAAGCATTCACGCAATATTTCAAAGGACAGCGGAAGACAGGAATACCACTGAAGAGGTGCAGTGACCAGATCAGATATGGTGCTGGGCTTCCGCTGTTGACAGCGGAGCGGTATACAGTAAACAGATCAGGATGCAACACCGCGGAGGACAGCGAGTGATAAATGTGGCCTATGTTTTAAAGTCACTGTTGAGTCGAGTTATAACTCATGAACACGTAGAGAACCATTCATGTCAAGAAAACCTACAACCGTACATCCACTTTCCATAACATACACTGTCGTTAATACACTGCATGTAACTCAATGTCCCAAATAAAGCACGATTAAGTTAAATAATATGTGGATTTATATTCCACAACATGTCAATGGCATCAACGCAGTGTTAATACCCCGGAGACAGCCAAAGTGAGATTACGCCATTGACACTTGTAATAATGTTAAAATCGGACGAACGACCTTGTAACCACCAAATACAAAGACAATAAACATTTAACAGCGATTGCAAATGTCCCGTGTTAGTCCAGATGACTGACTGATTGGTTATTAGTTTCTGGTAGTTTAGAAACCCGTGAGATTTACACCTTCTGAGAAGAAAAACAACGAGACGTTGCTGAAAGGCATGCAGACTTATTGACCTTTTGCCATTTAGTACAATTACTAAATTTTAGGCAGTGAAACGGGATCAGTAACGAAGAAGAAAGAAAAAAATCGACAGCCGGTATTGGCGCCAGCCTCATCCCGTATTTGAGGGATTAAGAGCAGCAACATATGGACATAGTCCACATACGTGTGGCTGACTGTATGCATGCTAGTAGTGCCATTATAAACCATAAATCGCCAATGTATTTAGGGATACATGTTGATAGAACACGGTGGGCTCTTCATAAACCCATGTCCATCTGGACGCCCTTGAAGAGTTCAACACAATAAAAGTTCATTTTCGTTTATCATGAGTTAGTATGGATCCTCGGCAACGTCGACAACAGCTTGCAAAACCAGAAGTCCAGTTAGACGACTACGTAATATTTCGTGATTGATTACTGTTTATCGCGAAAATATTCATAAAGCATATTTAGAAAGATCACCTTTTCAGCCACTTCAGTCCCGAAACATTCAGTTGTTCATCTGCGGCATCCTTCAACTTTTGTTGGTTAACGGAGTATGGTTCGAGACGGGACGTACTCCGGGAGACAGGGTGTGCCGCCGAGCCCGACGTTAGTCTGGTGGTCATCGGTTCAGGCTTTGTCGTCTCTTCCTCCTGCTCATTATCTTCGATATCTGCAATCGTCATTTCCGTTGCTATGGCTGTATCGTGCCTCTGACGTTGGTCCATCCTTCTCTTACTTTAATGGTTTCTCTCCCACTGTGTCGAATCGTTTCGTTGTGGTGTCCTTCATATGTCGGCTTGTATCACGATTGTTATTGTCAATGTCGCCTTGGCAAGCGGGTCGGTGATAAAGCCAGCGTCTGCTACGCAGCAGCACTGTTTAATTATTCATACTTAACACGTCACGCGCGGCTGTATCTCGTTACGCGTCGCTGACTCGCAGAAAGCATTGTGTGCTTTGATGCCATTTGATGCCAATATGTGTTTTGCGTTGAGCAGATAGTTAGATCAGATAGATTCCCAACGGCCCGGCAACAAAGCAGGTTTGTCTGAAAGCCACAGCAGTAATTAACGAAGTGTTCACATATGTTGTGTATATGCACACGCGTCCTTTGTGGATGTTATCTTTGCATCATGTAAGGAACAACAGAACGTCACGAAATTATAACATGTTCCCCAAAGACCGTGTCATGATCCGTCTATTATACATTTACATTGCAACCTTGTTGCAATGTAAAGGTTACGATACGAATGCTATATCATGGCATTTGCATGCCACAGTCATCGCTTAACTAAATTACATAGACCTTAAATTCGTTCATCTGAATCAAGTAACTAAGTACTTACATTTTGCAGTACCGTCTAGTACTATTAACACATTTTGGTGTTAAATTCCCGTACTATAAGGCTACTGGTGTAGCGAGTGGTGTAGTGTGTCTACTGTTTTACACGTCTTTGTGACTTGTCTAGAGCTGTGCTGTGAGTAGTTTGTTGTTTGTGGTACTAGCAACACTGCTTACACTGCGGTCGCTTCGTCACGTGTCTCTACGGTCAACTGTTTGAGTTCTTGTGTCCAGTGGCAATCTTGCGTTGTAACGACCACAAACAGCGTTGCACCTATAGATTTGCCACCTGTCGGCCGTAGTAATGGTGAGGTAATTTTGACAGTATATTGACAACTGTTAGAATTGGAACAAATTGTATCAACTATCAACGTAATAAAACAGAGCAACAAAGCACCTCTGTGATGTTCCATATTATAATTCAGAGAAGAATTAGACATTATAAATTATACGGGACAAATTCAGAATCATACCAGCACATGCGTGCGTGCGTGCGTGCGTGCGTGCGTGCGTGCGTGCATGCGTGCGTTTTTCGTGTATTCGTATTTTAATTGACAATAACCGTGTCGTCAGTTAGGACGTCAGGAAAATCGACACATATTTTATAAATATGCAGTAGCGGATTACCATTGGAGCAATTGTGACACGTGCCTCTGGACCTCGAGCTCCCAGGGGTCACACTCACGTTGCGCGGAAATACACCGACACATCCAGTGAAACTAATAAAATACAATTTAGCAAAATTCCTGCAAGTCGCTAATAATTTATGACAAATCATGTTTCCGAAGAATGTCGCACTCGAGCGAAAGGTCACCCTCGTCTGCTCCAGTGTTGAGCTCAACTCATTTTTATCCGTTTCGGTTGTGAAAATGTGAGCTCTCCACTCTAGTTACATAACATCAAACACACAGTGACTGGAAAGTTGCCGCACACCCATCAATCAAATAAGCCAAAGTCTTACATTAGGTTTAAAAAATAGTGTCATTTCCAAATGCATTAAAAATTTCCACCCCAGGGATGTGGGACCGCACAATCCCTATTTGCCCCAGGGCCATGTACCCTTTAATCCACCCCTGCAAATAGGTATGCCATTTTTTGCAATGCCATATTGAACGCTCATAATACGGAGAGAACCTGTAATGTCTATATTTGCAGTGACTAGCATGCAAAGAAACACTGTACGTCATTTGTCCATGTCCCAAGTGGCTCACGGGTAATCTTATTTATTGAACACCAGGACTACAGTAGCAGTAGTTACATGACTATCCATTCACTAGATGGTAACACCCTATTAATATCTTACGTCTCCCCTTTTTGCAAAACATACGTATATTCACAAATACCGGGCATTCATACAAGTTTGACACTTAGTACTAACACATAGACTAAACTTCAGATTGTACACAGCTCTTACAGTCTTTTCAACGTTTTAGTCTATTACAGATCCAACCATGCTGATGGATGTGTTTCTCTTCCACTCCTAGTCGTAGGTTTCGGACACGCAACATCTACTGTCCTACTACATCTTACTGTTGGACTTACTGTGGTTGGTTCTTGACATTCATACCCACATGTGAGCTACGGCTAGTTTCATCATTTCCTCCTGTACTCTCATTCTGTGCTAGCTGCAAGTTAAGATTTCCCAACTCATCAGGATATTCAATTTGAGGCTGAGCCTCACTAACGGGAAACACATGTCTACGTTTCCTGCGATACTCTTTCCCAATTGGGATTTGTACTTTGTAACTCCTAAGCATGTCATGTTTCTCCTTGACTTCACTATATTCCCAATTCCCTTTAGGTCCTCTGAACTGTCTGACCCTACTCTGGGTAGATCGTTGTCTCTAGCAAATTTCTTAGAGGTGGCACCACACCAGACTTCAACAGACTTGCTGCTGTGGGGACTCTGCTCTTTCTTAGAGATGGTACTACATGAGACTTCAACAGACTTGCTGCTGTGGGGACTCTGCACTTTCTTAGAGATGATACCACATGAGACTTCAACAGACTTGCTGCTGTGGGGACTCTGCACTTTCTTAGAGATGATACCACATGAGACTTCAACGGACTTGCTGCTGTGGGGACTCTGCACTTTCTTAGAGATGGTACCACATGAGACTTCAACGGACTTGCTGCTGTGGGGACTCTGCTCTTTCTTAGAGATGGTACCACATGAGACTTCAACAGACTTGCTGCTGTGGGGACTCTGCACTTTCTTAGAGATGGTACCACATGAGACTTCAACAGACTTGCTGCTGTGGGGACTCTGCACTTTCTTAGAGATGGTACCACATGAGACTTCAACAGACTTGCTGCTGTGGGGACTCTGCTCTTTCTTAGAGATGGTACCACATGAGACTTCAACAGACTTGCTGCTGTGGGGACTCTGCACTTTCTTAGAGATGGTGCCACATGAGACTTCAACAGACTTGCTGCTGTGGGGACTCTGCACTTTCTTAGAGATGGTGCCACATGAGACTTCAACGGACTTGCTGCTGTGGGGACTCTGCACTTTCTTAGAGATGATACCACATGAGACTTCAACGGACTTGCTGCTGTGGGGACTCTGCACTTTCTTAGAGATGGTACCACATGAGACTTCAACGGACTTGCTGCTGTGGGGACTCTGCACTTTCTTAGAGATGGTACTACATGAGACTTCAACAGACTTGCTGCTGTGGGGACTCTGCACTTTCTTAGAGATGATACCACATGAGACTTCAACAGACTTGCTGCTGTGGGGACTCTGCTCTTTCTTAGAGATGATACCACATGAGACTTCAACAGACTTGCTGCTGTGGGGACTCTGCTCTTTCTTAGAGATGGTACCACATGAGACTTCAACGGACTTGCTGCTGTGGGGACTATGCTCTTTCTTAGAGATGGTACCACATGAGACTTCAACAGACTTGCTGCTGTGGGGACTCTGCTCTTTCTTAGAGATGATACCACATGAGACTTCAACAGACTTGCTGCTGTGGGGACTCTGCTCTTTCTTAGAGATGATACCACATGAGACTTCAACAGACTTGCTGCTGTGGGGACTCTGCTCTTTCTTAGAGATGATACCACATGAGACTTCAACAGACTTGCTGCTGTGGGGACTCTGCTCTTTCTTAGAGATGATACCACATGAGACTTCAACAGACTTGCTGCTGTGGGGACTCTGCTCTTTCTTAGAGATGATACCACATGAGACTTCAACAGACTTGCTGCTGTGGGGACTCTGCTCTTTCTTAGAGATGATACCACATGAGACTTCAACAGACTTGCTGCTGTGGGGACTATGCTCTTTCTTAGAGATGGTACCACATGATACTTCAACAGATTTGCTGCTGTGGGGATTATGCTCTTTCTTAGAGATGGTACCACATGAGACTTCAACAGACTTGCTGCTGTGGGGACTCTGCTCTTTCTTAAAGATGGTACCACATGAGACTTCAACGGACTTGCTGCTGTGGGGACTATGCTCTTTCTTAGAGATGGTACCACATGATACTTCAACAGACTTGCTGCTGTGGGGATTATGCTCTTTCTTAGAGATGGTACCACATGAGACTTCAACAGACTTGCTGCTGTGGGGACTATGCTCTTTCTTAGAGATGGTACCACATGAGACTTCAACAGACTTGCTGCTGTGGGGACTGTGCTCTTTCTTAGATATGGTACCACATGAGACTTCAACAGACTTGCTGCTGTGGGGACTATGCTCTTTCTTAGAGATGGTACCACATGATACTTCAACAGATTTGCTGCTGTGGGGATTATGCTCTTTCTTAGAGATGGTACCACATGAGACTTCAACAGACTTGCTGCTGTGGGGACTATGCTCTTTCTTAGAGATGGTACCACATGAGACTTCAACAGACTTGCTGCTGTGGGGACTGTGCTCTTTCTTAGATATGGTACCACATGAGACTTCAACAGACTTGCTGCTGTGGGGACTCCTCTCTTCACCATGCTGCTATTGAGCATTCGTGTCGGAGCATAATTGTCAGTACCATCTAGCGGTGTGTTTCGATACTCTATAGGAGTGCAAGTTGTGGATCTCTACTAGAACGCTTTACCTTTTTCAGCAAACTTTTCACGATTTTTCACACAATTTTCCACTTGCCCATTGCTTTGTGAGAATCTGGGTCTTATCGTGACATGCTGGAATTACAATTTCTCAGCAAAACTCTGAAATTCTTGACATTTATACTGTCTGGCATTGTCTTAGACTACTGTACTAGGTATGCCCTGTCTGGCAAACACCCATTTCATTTTCTGAATCACGGAGTGTGCCGTCTTGTCAGGAAGTATTTCTATCTTGGGGAATTTCGAATAATAATCAACCATGATTAAATATACATCGCCATCAATGTAGCACAGATCTGTACCAATTTTTTTTACCATGGACGGTCCGGAATGTCATGTGACATCAATGGCTCGGCAGGTGTGCCCGACGAAATTCCTGACATATCGTGCATCGTGACACGATATCTTCAATCTAGCCATTCATACCAGGCCAAAACAAGACTTCTCGCGCTTTGTCTTGACAATGCCTTGGTGAGATTCGTGGATTCGACCAAGCATCTCATTCTGAAGGCTCTTTGGAACAATTATTTCATTGCCCTCCATCACAAGACACGATCTCATCCCTGAAATCAAAGTATGGACGCAACAGGTATGGTCTATTACACCTTTCTGTCGCCAACCCTGAATGGCTACATTCCTTAGGAGTTGCAATTGAAAATGTACATGTATCGATTATGTTGAATAAAATTTTTAAAAAATCAATTCAATTCAAAAAATTCAATTCAATTCAATTCAATACCGGATCCCGTGCTGTAACACTTCGGAACTCGGCTAGCTTGCCCTGCGAAATTGGCAACTGGCTCATAACCACATTTACTTCAATCGTTTCCTCTGGAGTTTGACCAGGTGCATTCTCAGCGACCGCTCGGCTCAACACATCAAGAATGAACGTATCATTCCCTGGTTTCCAGACAACATTTAGGTTGCACCTGAGCAATTTCAATCTCATACATCGCAGCATTGGGCTCAACTTGTTCAGTGGTTTTCGGAATATACCAACTAGTGGCTTGTGGTCTGTTTCCACGATCAGTTGCTGTCCATATACATAGTCATGGAATCGAGTACACCCGAATACAATTGCACTTATCTCATTTTCAATGGGAGCATAATTCTGCCCTGCCTTACTGTTTCTCATCGATGCATATGCAACTGGCTGACCAGCTTGCATTATCACATGCCCCGTAGCCGTGCTTGATGCATCTGTCGCGAGGGTTACTGGTCGATTCACATCGTAGAATCTCAGAACCGGTGTTTCTGATACCAGTCGTTTCAACTCGAGGAACGCTGATGGCATGGTTCCCACAACCACTCAACATTCGCCTCCATCAACGGACGAAGTGGCGCTGTCACTTCAGACAGGTTTGGCAGGAACTTGCCAAGGTAGGTCATCATTCCCAGAAATGTGCTTAACTCTCCTTTACACTGAGCAGTTGGCAAATCTCTTATTGCCTGGATACGACCAGGACATGGTTTCAAACAATCTAGGATCATCAATACATCAGCAACGTAGCCAACGTTGTCTACACGAAACTTACATTTCGGTCGGTTCAGTTTTACCTCACTGCACCCTATTCGGTTAAACAGAGACTCGATGCGCCTCTCATGGTCCTCGTCTAATGCACCCCAGACGCATAAATCATCGACTATGATTTCTACTCCCTCAACATCATCAAATTCGTCTTCCATTGTACACTGTCATACCTGACTAGCTGACTTTATGCCAAACGGCATACACACATAGCGATACCTGCCAAACGGAGTGTTGAAAGTCGTTAGATATGGACTTTCCTCATATAGTGGTAGCTGCCAATATCCACTTGTAGCGTCTATCACACTAAATACCTTAGCATTGGGCATGCGAGCGACTACCTCCTCCAACATTTACATAGGGTAGTGCTCACGGAGGACTGCCTCATTGAGATGTGTCGGATTAAGTCAGACTCGCAATCGACCATCACTCTTACGTGTGTGCATCATTGAACTCACCCACTCAGTGGGCTCTGTAACTGGCACTATCACACCACGTTTTTTCCATTCGTTCGAGCTCACATTTGACATCACCACGAATTGTGTGTGGTATCTTACAGGATTCCGTTTCGACTTAACAGAGAGGTCTGTGCGAATATGATAATCTCGACCTTGGCGTTTCCCTAGACCTTTAAACCATGACTGATGTTTTATTAAAATGTTCCCACACTTCTGGGTTAACACCTGAGCACAGTAAGACTGATGTGTCGGCTTAGTGTCTGCATTCACGTATATTTGACTTGTGTCTGGCTTGAGATCCCCCCTACTAGACAACAAGTTGACATTCATACTACCTCTTCTAGACAGTAGACCTAGCTGTACATTTGCGTCTTTCCCAAGAACCGGATCTCCCTGCTTCACTACAACAAATGTGACTTTATGTCTACACTCTGCTACCATTACAAGCAAACTAATCTGGCCTAACATTGGGACTGTGTGGCCTCAGTACGCTTTAAGCTGCAGGTTTGTACATTCAAGTTTTTTGTATACATTATTAGATTCCACACTAACAACACATTTGCCTGCGCCCCCGTGTCTAATTTGAAAGTCACACTCTGACTCCCGATTGGGATCGTCTCTGTCCAATCAGCACTTTTCGCGATACTGTCCACTTGTGTAACAGTTCTCACGTAGAGTCCTGCATCTTCATAATGATCATCTTCCTCGTCGATCGTGGCAACTCGTCTCTGCGTGCATTTCGATGACCTCGCGAAATGTCCCTTCAGTTTGCACTTATGGCATTCACGCTCACCCCCTGGGCAGTTCTTTATGCCCGCAACGTGTGAATACATCCAGTACTAGCAGTTTATCTTTCGATAGGATGTCTTTATCACAGGCTTACCAGGCTTACCAGGCGGTTTACCAGAGGTCTCGCTGCATTTGTGTAGGCTTTCTCTGGCCGAGATCTTTGTCTATGTGGACAGTGTTCACATCTGCCAATGCGTTGTCAGTTTCCCCTGACATAGTTGCCAAATACTGATGGCTCATCTCAATGACCTGGCACAACTTGATTGCCTTTGCTAATGTCAAGTCATCTGACTGCAGTAGTTTTTCTCTCACCTTCTGCTGGACGTTTCCACAGACGATTCTATCCATTAGTAGCTCATCTTGTAGTACACCGAACTCACAATATTTGATCAAGACTCGCAAATCCGTCAGCAACGTGTCAAATTTCTCTCCAACTCGTTGAAATCATATCGGCTAACAGTTCTGTTCTTTTTCACAGTATTGTTCAAACTCTCGCACCAGCGGTACGATTTTATCTTTATCTGCGTCAGTGAACGTCATCGTATCAAATACCTGCTGGGCTGACAGTCCGAAAGTGGAAGAAAGTGGCGCACTGCGTGGGCCATGGCTTCACGTTTCGCTGTCAGTTCAGTCGCCATCGAAAACAAGCTCCACTCGCGCTTCCACGTTTTCAGACTTCAGTCTCGCCATGGAAGTCTCCACTGTTCTGACACCGTGTAATGTCTATATTTGCAGTGACTAGCATGCAAAGAAACATTATACGTCATTTGTCAATACAGAACTAGTTATGTACAGCGTGACGTGGCCACTCCGCTACACTCCCATCAGTGGCGACACCCAACATATCAACACTGTCAAACTTGATTATAAATTCAAGATAAACAGTTGCGGAGTGGTATAAACGATTGGTTGGTTGGGCAATACGAGTGTTTACAACTTGTGAGGTCATTGCAACTGTGCACTTGATTTTTTCAGAGCAAACACTGAAATTGACAGATTGCATGACAAAAATTATGAATGTACCAAATTAAATAAAGATGTGCAATAAGTTGTGGCAGCGGTGAAATGGTTAGTGACGCCACTGGTGGGAGCTTGAGTTTAGTCATCCCAACCTTACACAGTTTCTCCCTTGCCATTCTCCACTGCGCACGTTTCATGACGTCGAATGTACTGTTTATGTAATCGTGCACAAAACGTTACGAACGCGGCCGAGTACTCGCGTTGCCATAGAAACGCGATTGTTCGAACGCTCTGCTTGTTTTCTGTGATTGTTGTGATTTACGTAATCTGCATCAAACGTCGACATCAGTTCCTTCCTAGGCCTACGACACGAATGCTTTGTGAAACCGGCCCAGCAGCATACTTACACATTTACGAAGTGAAAACATAAGCTCAAGTGTTAATTTACCGTTATATAAATAACATGTTTGTAACTGATTGTTGATGTCACTCGAGTGTCGCCTGCCATATACTCCTGCCTCGTATTTGTGCCAACGTTGTGTGAATTATCCGTAAAACTGAATGCAATAACTTCCTACTATCAAAAGCCGAACGACACTCCGTCCCTTATGTGTACGGTTATGTAAGATTGCGTAACTTGGAACAAAGGCAGAAGACACAAAAGCATTGCGTTGTGAACATTTGTATGTAAGTACGTGTTTGTTTACGATTGTTCCCAGTTTTGCAATATTCGACAAACGTCCGCATAAATTCCTCCAATACACCCACCCCCGGGAAATTTCGAAGATACTAAATGTACAACCCATCTCGATCACACCTACAGATTTACTGCCCCACACAAAATTGTGATTTGTGACACCGACGTGCCAATGTGTGTTCGTCCGCTTGTATTGTTGATTAACTAACGGTGGTTTAGACAGCTGGGCTGATCGAGTTACACAAAGTACTTAATAAACCACTGGTATACGTAATTTGTAATGTTAGAAATGAATCTGATACAAAAATGTTGTCACACTTTAGCAATAGACAGGAATCTGTGAATATTGCAAAGATGGACTAAAGACAACCGCCTTCTATTAGGTGAGACCGGGGCTAGTCCGCCTTAGACACTCTAATAGATCTGGAGACTGTATTTGTAGAGCTAGAGGATCGATTTCGGCCTTAAATCGAACGCAAATATCTTGCCCACATTTGTGCTATCAACAAATGACAAAACTGTTACAAGACTATATCCTAATCTGACTCTTACTACACCTACCCAAGCATGGGCGGACTTTCCCCATGTCAGGGCAAGTCCGCCCAGGGGCCGGGGCAACTTCACCCCAGTCGTACTTTAAACAGCAAATACACAAGAATAGTGCAGTTTTTTCTTACTTTTATGTAAAAAAAAACGTTTGTGACATACATTTTGTTAGAAACTTAAACACCTCACAAATTCTGTTTCATCTATGAAATAAACCAGGCAACCAAAAAACAAGGTTTGGCCCTGCATCGGCTAGAAAATGGTAACATCTCAAACTGTGGTTTCATCACTTTTTTACTAGAAAATACCAATAAAATGGACAATTTGAAATCTTTATAAGGGTGAGTGTTAGTGGGTTTATGTTCACAAGTGATCCTGAATATTTTACATCAGATATCCTACGGGCGAACTTGCCCCGTGGAACATAGACGGATTTGCCCCAACACACATATATATTTGTTGGGGCAACTAAATATCACTGACGCTGGATAGAGCAACAATGTAAGATCCACACAATAGCTCTGATATATGGGCTTTTCTCATAATTCTGAATGTCTAACCAATGCCACTTATAAATACTGAAAGTTGATCGAAACAAAAATTTACTTGCAATTACCAAAATCTGTTTTCTAGCTCACAACTTTCCAGTCAGCAACTCATGGACGCCACTTTCTCGCTGCTGGCAGTTTGATGATCACGTGACTTACTCGTGTGATCGACATTACTAAATTCTACAAAGGCACGGAATAAAAGCCGGACGGCGGACTTGTCCCGGGGACGGACTAGCCCCGGTCTCCCCTACGCGGATGAACACGGCCGTTGAGAACACACTGATATCATGACAATGAAACATGGATTCGTCATCAGTACAACGAACTTCAGCAAACACCATCACTGGTTACTGAATACAACCGTTCTTACATTCACTCTCGGATAAAAACACCAACAAAAATACATTACACTATGGGAGTGTTAACAGTCTGAGGTCCATCGATAGGAGGATGACGTCTGCCAGGGGTCGATCGTCGGTCCTGGGGTGACTCGAGAGCCCGATTCTTGCACTGCATACATTAGGACAGAGGAGGCAGGAGGTTCAGGTTGGAAGTGAGGTTTGTTGGTCTCATGTCTAGCGCGTACGCCCAACAATACGCATGGTGAAACCACATGGTTTCAGCGCTAGGACCGGCTTAAGATGTTTTTCTAAATGTTTCGAGTTTTTGTAATTGCCATTGCCATATATAAGAACATCAGAAACGATGTTCATCATGTGCCAATGTGTAGCCAATCAATGATGCACCCATTAATAATAATATAACGGCCCCCATGTGCCCAGTAACCGTTGTCACACTAAGTGAATTCGTAAAGGTTAAGAGACATAGTTTTACTAAGCACACACGAGACGGGACATTAACGCTGTGCAACAAATACAATAGTTAATTGTCACTGTTAAGAAGTCCAATGCCCGCAAATCGTTCGAGGCGGTGGCGGTGTAACAAAAATACTCGGACAAGGCCGTATTCACACGCCTTAATCTTACTTAAAAGCTTGGTACTATATTTTATGTTCCATGTCGTTGCAATGGATTATCATTTGGTTTTACGTAATCACATTTTCGTCTGTTGTTCTATAGGCGATAATTTTAAACAAAACTTTCATCGCCATCGAAAGTGCGCAGCGGAGAATGGCAGTGGGGAACCGTTAACTGCGCAAGGCTGGGGATCATTAAACTGGTCCGGCAGAAAGCGTAGACAATTGACTGACAATACGTTTCAAACAGTTAATTTATTTTGCATAAAAAGCACGGATACACGTGATTTCGCTGTGGTGCCCACCGACAGTGGAATCGGACGGCTTGACTTCGTCATCGCACGCACCATTACGTACGCGACGGCCGGTGTCATGACGTGACTGTCTGTATCACAAGCGGTCGTATTGAACCCGCGTAATACAACTCTCGTACGCGTGTTGTTGGCCAACCTCAACGTGGCCGGTTCGAGAGCAGTGAGACGACCGCTGCTGATCACTGCATAAGAGATGACGCCGCGAAAAGTCAGGATGTAAAAAGTTCTCTTTGCTTCTGGTTCTTGCCGTGCCCGTGATGATTATAAGTTTCACAAAGTTGCAACGATTACATACAAGGTAAGTTATCTAATTGATTACAATGGAACATACGGTATTACAATATGCGGAATTAGCCTTCCCTAAGCGGGCAACATGTATGGGGTTCATAATCGTGCCCGTCCTTACCACGCTCATACTGTATTTCCACTATCGTCAATGTTGACGCCGACGCATCCAGTGTAAAAAAGGGCGTCCACTCAACCGATAGCGAGTCCCCGAGTTAGCCCAATTAATGAATGAAATACGTATTTGTTTTGAAAGTAATATGAGTATGCATGCGTGTGTGCGTGCGCGCGTGCATGCCGGTGTGTTCGTTCTTTCGTTTGTTTAAGTGATGAATCGATTGACTGGTTTGAATGACTGATTCACAGACAGATTGGTTCACCGACCTAACCGACCGACCGACACCGACCTGACCGACCGACCGACCGACCCCGACCTGACCGATCTGCCGACTCAACCGACTTGCCCGACCAAATGACCTGTCGGTCGACATTTATTTATTTATTTATTAACGTGCTTGCTCAGTTCCTCAGCACAGTCGCCGACTAAGACACTCGACTGCCCGCCACTGCATTACCTGTCGCCCCCCAGGCCCTACCTGACGGCCTTGGCTAGCACGCCCGGCTCCGGCAACACCTGGCTACGTCACCTGCTTCAGGAAGCCACACGTAAGACAACGCACACTGCTATCCCCAAACAGCCATCCCTAGCTTAGGCACCATAATTGTAAATAAATAAATAACTGTTCTTACATAGTGCGGTATCGAGTCTTTATGGCCGTTCAAAGTGCTTTACACTTCACCCCCTGGCAGACCTGTTGATTCCAATACAAACCCGATGTTGAAAGAATTCAGCCACGCTGCAATTACTGCGCGAAGACTATTTGTTCACACAAATACATCACTGTCAGGTACTCATTTATACATTTGAGTGAACTGAGGCAACTTGGCGTGAATAAAATTGTTCAAGTTTCGAAACGGCAGCAAGAGCACTGGTCCACTAGACTGAGAATTCTAATCACTACCCCGCTGCTACATAAATTATATAGACTTAAATTTTAATTATTAATAAACGGAGAAGTACCCGTCATATATACTAGAATACCAACAATTATATCAAGCTAACAAGAAATATACATTTTTGCATGTCTGTCGGCCATCTTGAATTTAAATATATCCTTCTTGTGAGTATAGAAATGGATCCACTGACCCTGAAAATGTTAGTTTACACATCAAGATCTCGCGACATGAGCAGTGTTGGGCAAATTAACAATTAATTTCACTTCTTATGTTTGTAAACGTGCAGCTTGGACCGACTTCACGAACCGTTCGTACGTACGAAGGAACTTACGTGGACATTTGACTAAAATTACGTAACTCAGAACAATCATAGATAAAACACAAAGCGTTTCGAAAAATCGAGTGTCTATGCGAACGCGCGTGATCGATCGCACTTGAAATTATTCAAACGTCAGATGGATTCTCAGAAAGAGTTAGAAGAATAAATTTCAGGATACACACCTTTATCATTGGCGTATCCATCCATGCCTTGGAACATGGGGCTGCCAGTCAATATATTGATGGCGTCTTGAAATCCAACTCTCGAAATTGCAACGTAATACTGGCATTTATATTAACGACTTGCGGCGCTTTACCCTTGTATTACGTAAGGTAGAAAAACGCATGACGTTGTGAGTAATATTTTATAGCGTTGCGGATGGTTGTATGTAATAGTTACAAAAGGTAATTAGATTTTTCATAGAGAGGGTAATGGCGAGATAAATTTTAAAAATTAAACTGTAACGACCCAACCTGACCGTAGATGAACCTGTGAAAGTTTGAAGCCGAGGTGCAAAGCATGAAGGAGTAGTAGCATAACATACATAAAAACATACATACCCTAGGTCGATTATAATAAGATGGATATATATATATATATATATATATATCCCGTGTGGTGATACACGTATATATATATATATATATATATATATATATATATATATATATATATATATATATATATATATATATATATATATATATATATATATATATATATATATATATGTGCATCACCACACGGGATATCACACGGCTGTCTCGCTCTGAGAATCAATATGTTAAGCATACGTTTGTGAACGTCGAGTAGACATGAGCACGGCTAGCCGTTGCATGGCGTTACTGAGATTATTGCTGATTTATTCCAAATGCGATGTGGGGCATAGTAGCGCCGAGTGACGACGGATTGTCAATCTAATGGACCGTAATTCTGACAATCTTGTTGCTATACGAAACTAAGGCTATTTATGTCATAACATGTTATTCTAGTTAACTTAGCTGTATAAACCAGTATATAGCTATACACAGTGGTGTGATTGAATTAATTGTCGCGCAGTAACTACAACACTGCTTAATGCTTCCAACAAAGTTGTGTTGGTGATCGATTGAAAAGGTATGCCACATGATGTAGTTAAAAGCACTTTGAGTGTTCCCACGGACCAGACACTATGCCAGGCATGCAGTAATGCACCACCTTTATTGTGGTTGTTGGATAAAACAACAGAAGTTGCTTGATCAGAGAACAAAAAGGCAATTGTAGCGTGGCTGAATGCTTCCAAGAGAAGTAAAAACTGTGAGCAACGAATGTTGGGGGATAAATGGAAGTTTTTGCTTTACTGTTCGATACGAAACACGGGATTGTCTCTGCACGGTTCTGTAATGTTCCGTCATTACAGGAGTACACACCGGCAGCATCTACAATGACCCGGACCTGGCGGTCAACGGCTTTCCAGGCGAACCGACGAAGAACGGCTCTGTGCTGCTGGTCAAGACGCACCGCGAACCGAAGAGAAAACATTTCGACAAGGCCGTTCTACTCATCAGGGACCCGACTGACGCTTATATCGCTGAGAAAAATCGACAACACGGCGGACACACGGGCTTGATGCCGGACTCGGCCTATTCGAACAAGCGTTAGTTGTGTCTATACTTGGCATTTCCCGTGTGCGTGTGACACTGTCAAATATACTTTATTACTGCTGCTGTTGTTACTGCTACTGTAACCGCCACCATCACCACCACCACCACTACCACCACCGCCACCACCACCACCAGTACCACCACGCCCAGCACAACCACAACCACTTCCACCACGCCCAGCACAACCACAACCAACCCCACCACCGCCAACACAATATTACTACTCGTAGTGTTGTAGTCTTAGTCGGTGTCGTGTCCGTTGGAGCAGTAGCAGTAGCAGTAGCAGTAGCAGTAGCAGTAGCAGTAGCAGTAGCAGTAGCATTAGCAGTAGCAGTAGCAGTAGCAGTAGCAGTAGCAGTAGCAGTAGTTTGTAATTTCAATATCTATTACTACTAGACTTCGTCTTCTGTCAATCCATTCTTCTGGCCAGTTGGCTATTATTAATTATTGATGTTCCACTCACAAGTTCTGTCTTCTAGGAGACTGGAGTGCTCGACTAAAGCGGGTTTCGCTCGTGTGGCGCGTCTTCAACGAGGACTGGCTACGCCTGAATGAATCTGTTCATGTAGTGTTCTACGACGAACTGAAGCGTGACGTACGTTTCCACCTGGCTGGCATACTCACGTTCCTCGACTTTCCCCATACGTACCTCGACTGCGCCATGATAAAGTCGGAAGGCAAATTCCACCGTCTACAGAAAACGGTCGACGTCACTTTTCTCGCCAGCGACGACAACAAACGATCAATCGAGAAGAACAAGTGGCAGCTCTATGAGGAGGTCTATGCGCATCGCAGGCGCTTCGAGCACTAAGGTCGCCGCCCGGGCTGACGCTTCGGGTACTAAGGACGCCGTCCGGCCTGACGCTTCGACCACTAAGGACGCCGCCCTGGCTGACGTTTAGGCACTAAGTACGCCAACCGGGCTGGCGTTCGGGCACTAAGTACGCCATCCGGGCTGACGTTCAGGCACTAAGTACGCCATCCGGACTGACGTTCGGGCACTAAGTACGCCATCCGGGCTGACGTTCAGACACTAACTACGCCATCCGGGCTGACGTTCAGGCACTAAGTACGCCATCCGGGCTGACGTTCGGGCACTAAGTACGCCATCCGCGCTGACCTTATCTAAAAACCAACATTGTTGAGAGACTGCAGTGTTGTTGACTTAGTGCAGAAGAAGAAGCTGTTAAAAAGAATAGTTGCACTCGATGAACGGAGGTATTGAAATGTTCACCACACGCTAACAATTTCTAACTATTTGAGTGCCCGGAAACAGTATCTCTGTACGACAAGGCGTATTCGAAATTAATATTGTCACTTTAAATTATTGATTGTGCAAACCGATATGACATACATGATATGGCAGAACGAGGACACACCAGACGGAAATGGTAGTTAGGTGTCATTTATAAAAGAAATAATGAGTCTACGTAAGTCGATTATAAGTATCATGTAAGTTGGCGTCACCATTACGACCAACCACATTTCTTGAATGACCCAAATACGGTAACAATACTCGTGTCCAATATCACAAGTCACAATAAGGTCATTATGTGGACAGTCAGTTGAACAGTAGTTTGCAACACAATGCATGACATATGATGATTGTGATCGGCAACCAGTGATATATGTTGTGGTCGTACTGATGACTCTGCACGGTTATCATGTATATCAAGTATTGAAACTGCAGGTCGAATTGCAAAATATAAAGTCATGCAGAAGTCAAGTGTAAATCCTTTTAATTCAATATAATGAATTGACAAAAACATGATAAGGCCTGCTACAGGACCAAGTTCAGACCCCCAAATACTTCAATACACCGCGTTATAAAATCTCACACCTGGTTTCGGTTAACTGCATCTGTTAATACAGATGAACGCCCAGATCACAATTGCACTGTAAATCCGGTGGTGCACAGATAACACGGTAATCCCATTCATCGCTGCGTCGGCGTGTGCAGTATCTGCGTTCGGTGTCCATCGAGACCTGCCAGAGGCCGTCATGCGTGGTAAATTCGTCATGCGTACGTTGTGGCTGCACCATTCCTTGACATGTCTCTGTTCGCTACAAACGCCACCGGTCTTACACCCAACGCAAAAACACGCCAGGTTTCGTGCTTTGATGGTCATTCCTTTGCCCGACTTGACACTTTGCATTCCTAGTGTGCCTGTACCTGTTCTCAGCGTGCTG
The DNA here is from genome assembly GCA_033239005.1 of Lamellibrachia satsuma. Taxonomy (NCBI): domain Eukaryota; kingdom Metazoa; phylum Annelida; class Polychaeta; order Sabellida; family Siboglinidae; genus Lamellibrachia; species Lamellibrachia satsuma. Next base: position 5,653,861 of record BSQZ01000020.1, on the reverse strand, counting down.
AAATCTTGATGTTAGCGTTACAGTTGGCGTTGTGTGCGTGCATCCTTCACCTAGGCATAGTTACCTTTGCTTGTCATGAATATGTATTGCTGTCTTCCACATGATTTGCATTATCTCGACAGTTTAGCGCCTAAACATCGATACTACTACTACAATAATACGTGCGTAACAATGACACCGCAAAGCTGCATTTTGGCGTAAATGTTAACTATATATTTGTCGAATTGCCCTCAAATCAAGTGTGCATAATTGGGCCCACGTATATGACTTAATTATAAACTAATTTACATTATTGCTATGTCTAGCTTTTCATAAGCTGTATTCCACTGTAGTTTGTCGTAATAATGACTCCATAGCCAACATTATGATCTTTTTAATACTTATTTTTTTTACAAATAACACAATTAACAAGGTGTACATGGTTAAACTAAGACACCATATCAAATTAACAAAGTATAGCAATGTTAAACAGTGTTTCGACCTAACACATGGTTCCAACGATTGGTTGATTAGCACAATAGAATGGCCACGACACTCGTGTTTATGGCATACGGTCGTAATTTGTATACGGTCGTAATGTGACTATTTGTGATGGCGACGCGATATTGTGTAACTTCATTCGACTTCGGGCGCCATTTTGTCTTGGCTGCTTTTCATGAATAGTCATTGCCGTTGTCATCGAATATGTTGCAACGGCGATCTGCGTAGTTTGTTTCAAATCGAGTGATCCATACGTACGTAACGAAATGACGGCGCCGATTCTTATTATAACATTAAACTGATTCTTGCGGTTAAACGGGAATTCTTAAAAAAAGTTGAGTAGCACGCATTATAGAATATGTAGTATAATAAATGTTAAGCATAGAATAATCCTGACAATGCGCGTTGGTTTATAAGTTTACAGTTTTTGAAAATTAGTGTAAGCAATGACGTCGCACATTACGACCGTATGGTCAACCTTTGAAGACACGTGTTCGTAAAATCATGAGTACTACGGTTCACTCGAGGTGGTAATTATGTTGAGTATTATACTATTGTTAGAATTATGTTTGTAAAACTATCATTAGATTAATATTGCAGACGGACTGGCTAATGACGTCACGTTTTGAAAGTACTTTTATAGCCAACATTGCGGAAACTATTGGGCATTAAACCATTATTATCGCAAGCACACATGAAATGTTACTATATGTATGTCGTTATTATTAGAGCATCACAACAACATATTGTATAGGTATATACATTAAAGATACATATTTTTTAAAGATTAATTAAGATTGGCATATAAAAAATGGCGACCTTTTGAAAATTGCTCTTAATACATTTAAAATGAACTGCTGGCGGAGTATTATAATCGATTGGTTGGCTGGACAATGCCATTGTTGTTTAAACGTATGACATCATTGCAACTGTGTAGTTGAGTAACATAACACAGTGTAAAAAAGAACGTTACTGTGTTTCTCTAGATACACATTTGTAATACAAACACTATCGACAATTGGATGTAATTGAAACAGAGATTTCTTGAAAAAAATTACGAGCTTACCAAAGGAAGTAAAGATGTGCAGAATCTGCACATGCTCTCTGCCATATATCAGTGAAGTATGTAGTGGCGCGCAAAAAGTCTAGAAACTTTGTGTGCCGGCAATAAGCTCTACAAAATACCAGCATTTGCATCCCAACCCATGGACAAACGTCACCAAGAACTCAAGTTCGTACACGGATGATATTGAATTGGAGTGGCTTAATGAGGAGAACGTTGTCATTCATTGCACTGCTCGAACAGCACTCGTTTCTGGGACATCAATAATTCAATTGGGCATCATTATGAATTGGTAGGCACATACGGGAAGGCACATAAGTAGAAGTGTGCGTGTGTTTGTTAGTGTGTCATGGCTCCCGAAACATGGGTGTATCAGAACAGAGATGAACTCCCAAACATGCAAGCATTACACAGGCATTAGTATATCTGCGAACTAGGAATCAATGCACAGATGCAACGAATACTAATCTCAAAACGAACGTTGTTTTAGGAGAGTGTACAGGCCAGTGTTGTGAAGCTTGATGAGGGGGGTGGGAGTCTGAAAAAAAATAGCGTGATGTACTATATGGATAGCCGCTTAGTTGTGACAGGGGCATGTGTTAATTTTTCCCGCATGAGCGGAGGTTGGTTGGTATTACAGTCGACGACGCGTCGGCGTACAGCGTGCGACAAATGCGATATTATGATGACTGTTTGTGTTGATGTGCTAGGTTGCAGACACAAGGCAATGTATGTCAAAATACATTTATTACATGAGAACGTAACACTTATCTGACATATGCGAAGGAGTATCGAGCGCAGAGGGGCGAACCGCTGCGTGTAACAGCCGTGGGGGTCGAATGCTTTAATGTGTCCCAGTATATAAAGTCCATTCATTAATATCCCCCTTTCTGTTGGAAAAGTTAAAAGTCCATGATGTACTCCTGCGTCCATTTGGGAATGTCTCTGGTCCTGCTCAGCCTGGCGCCACCCACTGGTGACGTCACTGCGGATAGCGGTTCTTGCAGCTGTTATTCCACTTGGGTGTCGCCATCGTGTCTGGCCACTGGCTGGTTGTCGAACGTCTCATCATTTTTGGATTGAGGTACTCCACTTGGATCTGCTGAACTGACACTGCCCGCCTCGGGAGTTATGCGTTTTCTTATGTATACCATGTTTCGACGATAGGTATGGCCACCCCTGACTTTCACTGTGTATGATCTGTCATCTAGTCTCTCCCCGATCACTCCATGCTTCCATCTAGTCTCTCCTCGATCACTACATGCTTCTATCTGGTCTCTCCTCGATCACTCCATGCTTCCATCTAGTCTCTCCTCGATCACCCCATGATTCCATCTGGTCTCTCCTCGATCATTCCATGCTTCCATCTGGTCTCTCCTCGATCACTCCATGCTTCCATCTGGTCTCTCCTCGATCATTTCATGCTTACATCTAGTCTCTCCTCGACCACCCCATGCTTCTATCTGGTCTCTCCTCGATCACTCCATGCTTCCATCTGGTCTCTCCTCGATCATTCCATGCTTACATCTAGTCTCTCCTCGACCACCCCATGCTTCTATCTGGTCTCTCCTCGATCACCCCATGCTTCCATCTGGTCTCTCCTCGATCATTCCATGCTTACATCTAGTCTCTCCTCGATCTCTCCATGCTTCCATCTGGTCTCTCCTCGACCATTCCATGCTTACATCTAGTCTCTCCTCGACCACCCCATGCTTCTATCTGGTCTTTCCTCGATCATTCCATGCTTCCATCTGGTCTCTCCTCGATCACTCCATGCTTCTATCTGGTCTCTCCTCGATCACTCCATGCTTCCATCTAGTCTCTCCTCGACCACCCCATGCTTCCATCTGGTCTCTCCTCGATCACTCCATGCTTCCATCTGGTCTCTCCTCGATCACTCCATGTTTCCGTCTGGTCTCTCCTCGATCACTCCATGCTTCCATCTAGTCTCTCCTCGATCACCCCAGGCTTCTATCTGGTCTCCCCTCGATCAATCCATGCTTCTATCTGGTCTCTCCCAGATCACTCCATGCTTGCATCTAGTCTCTCCTCGATCACTCCATGCTTGCATCTGGTCTCTCCTCGATCATTCCATGCTTCCATCTAGTCTCTCCTCGATCACTCCATGCTTCTATCTGGTCTCTCCTCGATCACTCCATGCTTCCATCTGGTCTCTCCTCGATCACTCCATGCTTCTATCTGGTCTCTCCTCGATCACTCCATGCTTCCACCTAGTCTCTCCTCGACCACCCCATGCTTCCATCTGGTCTCTCCTCGATCACTCCATGCTTCCATCTAGTCTCTCCTCGATCACTCCATGCTTCCATCTGGTCTCTCCTCGGTCACTCCATGTTTCCATCTGGTCTCTCCTCGATCACTCCATGCTTCCATCTAGTCTCTCTTCGATCACTCCATGCTTCCATCTAGTCTCTCCTCGATCACTCCATGCTTCCATCTGATCTCTCCTCGATCACTCCATGCTTCTATCTGGTCTCTCCTCGATCACTCCATGCTTCCATCTAGTCTCTCCTCGATCAACCCATGCTTCCATCTGGTCTCTCCTCGATCATTCCATGCTTCCATTTGGTCTCTCCTCGATCACTCCATGCTTCCATCTGGTCTCTCCTCGATCATTCCATGCTTACATCTAGTCTCTCCTTGACCACCCCATGCTTCTATCTGGTCTCTCCTCGATCACCCCATGCTTCCATCTGGTCTCTCCTCGATCATTCCATGCTTACATCTAGTCTCTCCTCGATCACTCCATGCTTCCATCTGGTCTCTCCTCGACCATTCCATGCTTACATCTAGTCTCTCCTCGACCACCCCATGCTTCTATCTGGTCTCTCCTCGATCATTCCATGCTTCCATCTGGTCTCTCCTCGATCAATCCATGCTTCTATCTGGTCTCTCCTCGATCACTCCATGCTTCCATCTAGTCTCTCCTCGACCACCCCATGCTTCCATCTGGTCTCTCCTCGATCACTCCATGCTTCCATCTAGTCTCTCCTCGATCACTCCATGCTTCCATCTGGTCTCTCCTCGGTCACTCCATGTTTCCATCTGGTCTCTCCTCGATCACTCCATGCTTCCATCTAGTCTCTCCTCGATCACCCCAGGCTTCTATCTGGTCTCTCCTCGATCACTCCATGCTTCTATCTGGTCTCTCCCAGATCACTCCATGCTTGCATCTAGTCTCTCCTCGATCATTCCATGCTTGCATCTGGTCTCTCCTCGATCATTCCATGCTTCCATCTAGTCTCTCCCCGATCACTCCATGCTTCCATCTAGTTTCTCCTCGATCACCCCATGCTTCTATCTGGTCTCTCCTCGATCACTCCATGCTTGCATCTGGTCTCTCCTCGATCATTCCATGCTTCCATCTAGTCTCTCCCCGATCACTCCATGCTTCCATCTAGTCTCTCCTCGATCACCCCATGCTTCTATCTGGTCTCTCCTCGATCACTCCATGCTTCTATCTGGTCTCTCCCCGATCACTCCATGCTTGCATCTAGTCTCTCCTCGATCATTCCATGCTTCTATCTGGTCTCTCCTCGATCACTCCATGCTTCCATCTGGTCTCTCCTCGATCGTTCCATGCTTCCATCTGGTCTCTCCTCGATCACTCCATGCTTCCATCTAGTCTCTCCTCGATCACTCCATGCTTCCATCTGATCTCTCCTCGATCACTCCATGCTTTCATCTTGTCTCTCCTCGATCACTCCATGCTTCCATCTAGTCTCTCCTCGATCACCCCATGCTTCTATCTGGTCTCTCCTCGATCACTCCATGCGTGCATCTAGTCTCTCCTCGATCATTCCATGCTTCCATCTGGTCTCTCCTCGATCGCTCCATGCTTGCATCTAATCTCTCCTCGATCACTCCATGCTTCCATCTGGCTTCAGGAAACGGTTTATAATAAACAGATTGCCCTTCTTTCAGTTCATCTAAGCATCGCCCTGTCTTGTTGTGATGCTACTTCGCACTCCGTCTCCTTTTCTCCTTCTTTGATTTGACGGATTCATTCGATTCTGCCACTTGACCGGTTGGTAGCAGCGATTGAGTCTGTCTCCCGAACAGAATTTGGGCTGGAGATACACCAGCATCTTGTTTTGGTGTTTCGCAACTCGAGTAGCGCTAATTGCACATCACCTCCACACCCAATCGTCTTGCGCAGTGTATTCTTTGCCAACTTCACACCCGCTTCTGCCTTTCCGTTGGATCTTGGGTACATCGGCGATGATGTCTTGTTCTCGAATTTCCACTGATGTGTAAATTTCTCAAACTCTCTTGATGAAAAGTGTGGTCCGTTGTCACTTGCACGCTGCCGGGGATTGCCGTACCATGCGAAATGCGGCTTCAACTTGTAGATGACTTGACTGGCAGTGGTTGTTGTCATCTTGTCAACAAGTAATCCACTCCATCTAGCTCAAACAGATCCACCCCAACTTTTCGCCATGGTCCATTTCCACCATCGTGACTCTTTAACGGTTCATTGTGTTTCCTGGGTTTCGCATGTTGGCACACCTCGCAGCTATCAGTTGTTTCACCTCGCTTGACATTCTCGGCCAGACCTACTGCGTGTAGTCTACGCTTCATCTCAGACCTAAGTGCCATTGGTATCACAATTATCTGTCCTTTGAGGATGACACCGCCTTTATTATTCGATGTGTCGCGTACGTCGAAATCCGGCGTTCCTTCATATGGTACCTTTTATTTTCTGTCCGGCCATCCATTTCTGATCAGATCGAGGACTTTCTGCAGTTCCTCAGCTTTCTGCGAAGCTTCAACTACCTCCTGGATCGTTTTATCAGGTATGTCTTGAAGGACATTGATACACACAGACCTCACTTGAGTTTCTGGCACCTCCAGGTGTGCACTGCTCACCGTATCATCTATGACGAATTTCCCACCCTCCATGTATTTGAACTCGACGACGTATTGGTACAACCTCAAGATAAGTACCTGCAGTCGTCTTGGCGCCTGACTTAGGGGCTTCTTCAGAATGGCTGAGAGTGGTTTGTGGTTATTATGTATCACGACTTTGCGACCGAACGTATATTGGTCAAATCTTTCTAACCCAAATACGACAGATAGCAGCTCTGTCTTGATGTGTGAACATCTCTGTTCTGTTGGCATGAGGGACCTGGAGGCGAACTCTATCGACTTCCCATCCTGCACCAGTGCCGCATCCAGTCTGCTTTGGCTACTTATGCTACAACTTGTAGCACAAGTTCCTTGTCGGAGTCGAAGTAGACCAACATTGGCGTGGTGGTTATTTTCCTTTTCACTGTCTTGAATGATTCTTCGCATTGCTTGGACCAGTTCCATATCACACCCTGCCTTGTCAAACCGCGTATGGGTTCAAAATCGGTCGCTAGGTCAGGAATAAACCTCACCAGATATTGGATCATGCCACATAATCGCTTTACCCCATGAATGTCTGTGGGCGGTGGCATTTCCAAAATGGCATTGACTTTGTTGTCATCTGCTTGAATGCCTTCTGTGGTTATCTTCTGACCCATGAAGATCACATTGTCTCTGTTGTACTCTGGCTTCGCATTGTTCAATTTAATGTTCCTCTCTGTGCATCGCTCTTGTAGCCGTTTCAAGTTGTTATTATGGTCACGCTCGGCCAACATCTTTGTGGCCCCGCATAAAGTCATCATCATGATATCGGCGACGCGATCACACCTGCTATGCCTTCAAATGATTCGTTTAGCTTCTTCTGAAATACCTCCTGTTCACTTTGAGGCCGAAAGGTAATCTGGCCCATCTGTATCTGCCATATGGGGTGATCATCGTCGTTAGCAGGCTAGAAGCTGCGTCAAGTTTCACATGCCAGAATGCTTCCTGCACATCCAGCTTGCTGAACGTCTTGTCATTGTTCATATTTGGTGTTGCCAACTTGTAATGTTCTCTCATGAGTGCCTGGTTCAGTGGCTGTGGATCGATGCATAGTTCCAACTTGTCGTTCTGCTTACGTACAACCGCCATCTGGCTCACCCATTGTGTTGGTTCTTCGACGGTTACCAGAAAACCTCGTTTTACTAGAATGTCTAGTTCGGCTTTCACTGGTTGTTGCAGAGCGATTGGTAGTCTCCTACGTGGCATACTCTTTGGCGGGTCACTGGGGTTGGTTTTAAGCGTTGCTATGCCTAAATGGCCTATGTCATTGCTTTGGCTTACTTGGCTGATAAACCGCTCCTCGTGGACTGTCGTCAATCCCATGGCTTGTGTCATAGCTGATCCAATGAGACACATGAGACCGGTTTCTACAACGACGAAATCAACATCTTCTGTGTTGCCAGTTTTTAGATTCGTAGTCGGTAGTCTAACGATGCCATTCGGGGTCATTTTTGTGCCGTTCCATATCACTAGCTTCTCGTTTGTTTTTCGCACTTGTACTTTGCGTACAAATCTTTGGTTGATTGTGTTTATATCTGCTCCGGTATCCAGCTGGAAACGTACGTCGCAGTTATTGACCTGCATCATCGCTATGACTCGCTTTTGTACCTTGTGACCATTCACTACAGATGTCAACCCGTGCGCTTGCAACCAGTCGTCGTCGTCGTCGTCTTCCGTGTCGTCTTTTCCATTCACGCAACACACTCTCTTTCGGCATTTTGCCTTGAAATGATTGGCACCATGACAATAGGAGCATGGCTTTCCCCAGGCTGGGTATCTTAGTCTGCTTAGCTCATGCAAATAACCACAATACTGACATTTCTGTCTTGTGGTGACTGTGGTTTTTCTGTCTTGAGGTGTTCTTGTTTTGGGCAGCTTGATGCTGCAACCTTTCTCGATCTGTCAATCCAGATTCATTTCATGGACATGCTTTTGTGTCATTTCAAACGTTCTACATAACTCTATGACTTTCTCGAGAGACAGCCTGCTTTCACGAAGGAGCAATTCTTGCAGTTTACCTCGTGTTGAGAAGACAATCTTATTTATCATTGTTCGGTCCTCGTACTGATATTCACATAACTCTGCCATGACACACAATTCTGTTAAGAAAATATCAAATGGCTCCCTCCACTCTGCGTTCCAAAATCGGAAAGAATTCACAACATTTCCTTTGAGGGTGCAATACCCCTCTAATTTCTCCATAACCTTAGTAGGCAGTAACTTGTCTCCGTCGTTTTCCCAGGTGAACTGGTCATGTATCCTAATAAACTGCACAATTGAGGATTATCGCTGTCTCGGTGTTTGCTGGCTTTTGGTCTTTTCCGTAGCAGCCATGTACACTTAAAGTTCTCTCTTCCATCTCTTCAACGAGTCCGCCAAATTCGGGTCATGAATGTCAAGCTTTGGCGGCGGGTGAAATTAATTGTCCCCCATTTTGTCAACCGAAATGTCTCTTAGTACATCTGTACTGTCTGTTGGCACTGCCTTAGGCTTGGCCCGGGTAGTCTAGTGTGCTACCAAATAACAGTCTCGTTTCACGCACTCATTTGTTATACCTATTTATGTTAGGCGTCTAGAGTTCGGTAACGATGCCACCGTTGATGTGCCAGGCTGCATTCGGTAGACCCAAGACAATGTATGTCAAAATATATTTATTACACGAGAACGTAACACGTATCTGACATATGCGACGGCGTATCGAGAGCAGAGGGGCGAGCCGCTGCGTGTAACAGCCGTGAGGCAAGTTAGTGTCGCATGCTTTTATGTGTGTTCCAGTATATAAAATCCATTCATTAACAGTTTGCTTGTCTGGGTTACATTTTGGGTGCGCCTGTTCGCCATATACACCAACTTGTTACTATTAGGTATGTTCACAAGTTTCGTTAAGTTGGACACGAGTCACTGAGTAACGTAGTCATGTTTCATTGATATGGCGTAACGGTTGTCACATATGTTACGTGGATAAATTTGATACGTGTTAGATTAATTTATGCATGTAATTTAATTAATGCTTTGAAAGTAATATGAGTGTGCGTGCGTGTGTATATGTGCATGTGTGGGTTATTTCGCAAGCTTTCATTGTGAAGCTAATATCACGATTATATAGGTAATAAAAATATATGATTATCACATACTGCCTCCAAGAAGATACATTTACCATTGACATAGTTATTACACAGTGATAAACTATATGTAAGTTGATACTCTTTCAATGCTGAAACTGATAAACCCCAAAGACAAAATATATCAATTGCGACTGTTGGTAGATCTCGACAGCGGAACACGCACGCACGCACACATGCACGCACGCACACATGCACGCACGCGCACATGCACGCACGCACAACCGTACGAACGCAAGAACGCACACACTTTTCAAAACAAATACGTACCCGTAAAAGTTCCGCCGCCTTGCGTTTTTAAAGCAGATATACGTAATGTTTACCAGTTCGAATCAACGAAGACGAAGTTGTTTTTATTATAAAATTGTTTTCATAATTAATTTTTATTTATCAAATGAATTTGTACACGTCTTAAATAATTCATTATCATAAATATACTATTATTGTCTAGTTTGTTATTCTACCAATAAAAAGTGCAACGAGCTAATAATAATAGTGAGATAGTTTGGTCAGTGGTGCCCTCTGACGTTAAGAGTGGCATTCGGCCAGAGAATTTTACAGGCAGGGAATTTTACAGGCAGGGAATTTTACACGCAGGCAGCCAGCCGGAAGTGTTCCTGCACGTTCAACTCCCGTGGTTCATCTTCATCTTTCTGTTCCGCAAAATCATAATCAAGTTGCGGCAGTGGTGATATGCTGAGTGGCGCCACTGTCGTGGGGTTTGTCAATTCGGGTATCGCCTGTCGAAAATACTGCGCATGTGCGTACAGAGAATTGCCGGACAGGTTTCGTTCGTGCATAACGTTTGATGAGCAGCCAAGGTAACATTTTTGGAGTATGAAAACCCGGTGTGCTTGATGCCAACATGCAAACAATTTATGTGTGGAAGAATTATAAATAGAAAATATTTACTGGTAAAATTGTTAAGTTTATTTAAAATTAATATGTGTTACTGGTTTTACTAGATATTTTGTTTAGACATGACTATTCCAATATACTTGTGTATTTATATAATACATAGAAATTTAAATAATTGACACATTCAATTTTTTCCCATCTATTTGCAAGACAACAGATACCTACGATATCGAAAATCGTAGGAAACAATAAAAACGATGTTATACCCATAATTCTTTGCGCAAAGCAGAACTGAGATGAGGAGAACACATGAAACTTATGTCGACGTATTGTTATGTCGACGTATTGTTATGTCGACGTATTGTTATGCCTCGCGCCTCATGCAGCGTATAGTCTACGTTGTGTTCCTGGTCACTCGACTCCTTGACGTTTGATGAGCTTCGTAGTTTCGCCTTTGTTTTCTTTTTTCATGCAGAACTTCCTGTGGGTAAACAAAGAAGTGTTTATATATAATACGTATTGCGTAAATAAATTGTCATGTGAACATTTCGTACGACATTGTGATTGCAATTGTCCCTACAAGTGGGTAAAGCCTAACGTTCTTTATTTCAACGATTCATGCGACAATCTTTGGATTTATTGTGCTGTTTGATATGTTATCGTTCACTTTCTGACGTCACATCACAAAAATCAAACAGAAATGTCATTAGCAATAACAGGTAAGGTATGAAGTTTATGGTAGGGGAGACCGGGGCTAGTTGAAACACGGTTTTAGTTTAAACATTGGATCCTACACTGACATAAAAGAAAATATCAATTTAAGAGCTCCCTCGGGTGAACAATGACCTTATCACGCATCGTCTAAGTTGATATTGCATGTGTAAAACGTTCACGGAAAAAAAATAGATAGGAGTGTTTTTTTCTATGTAAATAAATCGGTTTGTGAATAATGTATTCATTGTAAATGCTGCACTAAGCCGAACCCGTATTAACATTATACGTTAATAACCTTCCGGCATATGTGCATGGCAACCAAAATGGAAAAGCAGAATACAGTTTGACGTGGCATTATTTTGATCTGCCGAGACCCTAGTGGGGTTAGTTGAAACTTATTAACGTGGTTATTTGACCCATGTGCATCCTATGTTATAAGTGAGCGCGCGCGCGCAACGCACGCGCTATGAGAGACACGTACTTTAATTGTTGAGAAACACATTTCATATTTCACAACTAAGTGTCTTTGGTGGTTATAGTTAATTAGCTAGTTCGTTAATTGGTGATGTTATTAGTTGTTAGCTACATAATGTTAGTTGATTTTGTTTCTGAAAGTAATAATAACACTTGTAAATATGTATATAATATTCCGTTTGTACACAATCTTGTATATACAAATGGGAGTAGGACATATCTACCAAACGATATGTTCATAAATGAAATGCATAAATCAAAACAACTGGATGACTTCAGTGACCTAATACAAGTGTTTATAGTTATTCCGAAGCCTGTTTCAACCACCCGCGCACACGGGATTAATTGAAACAGACGAGAGGTGCTCAATGAAGTCTTCATATTTCGCGTTGTCTACGATAAAGTTTCTTGAAATGAAATCGCATAAATTATATCGAGCTCCTATTGTCGCTGCCCTTGTTGCAGTCTCTCTTATCCGACTCTCGCCTGCCTTCGTGGACTCGCCAAGAACAGTCTGGCCCCAGAAACATAGTTCTACTGTTACGGACTCCATCTTGTGTATGCGCTACCATGTTGTGTAGGCGGTACCATGTTATGTAGGCGCTATCATGTTGTGTAGGCGGTACCATGTTGTGTAGGCGCTGCCATGTTGTGTAGGCTACCATGTTGTGTAGGCGGTACCATGTTTTGTAGGCGGTACCATGTTGTGTAGGCGCTACCATGTTGTGTAGGCGCTACCATGTTGTGTAGACGCTACCATGTTGTGTAGGCGCTACCATGTAGTGTAGGCGGTACCATGTTGTGTAGGCGCTACCATGTTGTGTAGGCGCTACCATGTTGTGTAGGCGCTGCCATGTTGTGTAGGCGCTGCCATGTTGTGTAGGCGCTGCCATGTTGTGTAGGCGCTACCATGATGTGTAGGCGCTACCATGCTGTGTAGGCGCTACCATGCTGTGTAGGCGCTACCATGTTGTGTAGGCGCTACCATGTTGTGTAGGCGCAACCATGTTGTGTAGGCGCTACCATGCTGTGTAGGCGCTACCATGTTGTGTAGGCGGTACCATGCTGTGTAGGCGCTACCATGTTGTGTAGGAGCTACCATGCTGTGTAGGCGCTATCATGTTGTGTAGGCGCTACCATGCTGTGTAGGCGCTACCATGCTGTGTAGGCGCTACCATGTTGTGTAGGCGCTACCATGTTGTGTAGGAGCTACCATGCTGTGTAGGCGCTACCATGTTGTGTAGGCGCTACTATGTTGTGTAGGCGCTACCATGCTGTGTAGGCGCTATCATGAAGTGCCAGAAGCCAGTCAGCGCCGTTCGAGAGATTCTACAATATGATATTATTTTGCTTGATTTAACTTTTCGGTGTGATAATTGTGTCAATATAATCAAAGTTTAAAGTTGATTCGAATGCATCGGATAAACTGATAAAAGTTTACTGTTATTTGACGAGTGAATTAAATCTGCGGATGAGAGCCTAACAACGTAACCTACGCTCTGAATCCACGCCCTGGTGGGTTTTTTCTATATGGGTTTCTACCTTGGTTGAGCAGACGTCCCTCCCCACTCTGCGCTGACAAACGGTGGCAATAAGCTTACGCGTCTACGTGACTGTTCACTCCTGATTCAATGCATAATGCAATTGAGAATTGAATCTGGTGCGCTACCTATTTCCTTTCAGAATGATTCCGCAGTGCTGGTCAATGCCCGGCTGTCGCACTGTGCGAACTCACTGAACAATACAAGAGCCAGTCCAACGGGTAAACATCTGACGGAGACACAGGCTGGCAGCATAATGCCAGACGCGTTGGACTTTAATCATCCGAGTACCTCATAATCCCATTTTCGTGTGTATACGAAGCCGATTAGCCGACAGCAGATGTGGATTTGTGTATCGGAAAAATTCTCCGCGCTTCGCACTTCCAACGGAATCGATTAAGGATGACAGTCTTCGGTAAATCGTAAAAACGACCCCACCGTATTGCGTGTTCTGAACATAACACGTTTTATCGCCGCCATCTTCACAATAATTAATTGTTGAACAAAAAGTTCCCAACGTCCACAGCAACCCGTCGTCATTGCATTGCAGACACTTCGCTTTATAGATAAGATTAAATCAGTACACCGACCATACTGACCAATGTGGATTTTGAGAAATTCTAAATATTTACCATACACACCATTTGATAAGTTGTCTCCGGGGAACTAGCTCATATTTAAATTTGTGTAAATGTTTCGGCTAACTGACGCTTCTGCAGTACAACATCACGTGGTTGCGTATACACACGGACGTATACACACGGACGCATACAGACGGACGTATACAGACGATAGAATACACACGGACATACCAGAAGACGGCGGCAGTGCAGACAGCGAGGAACACCGTGAGGGCGACAAAGAGGACGACCCACAGCTTCCACACAACACCCTTCAGTTGGTCTGCAACAGCGACGAAAACTAGTGTCTTATGACAACATACACACCTTGCGACAACATACACACCTTGTGACAACATACACACATTGCGACAACATACGCACCATGTGACACCATGCGCACATTGCGACAACATGCGTACCATGTGACAGCAAACACACCAACGTTACAGTTGACACTAATGGCAAAGACAAATGTTTGTGCCAGAAATGCAACGAAAAATAATGAGACGGAAGACAGAAGCTCTTACAGCAGCGGCCGTTTTGTCAGCTTGACGGACCTGGTGGCTAGGCGAACAGTGACGTAATGGATCTGACAATTAATGCCGTTGTTTCCTGACTATTATCAGTTGCACTTCTTTTCTGGATTAATCAAACTAGAGGGTCATCTAAATACCATATTATTTTAAAGAATAAAAGGCAAATATATTTGTTTTTCGAATAATAATAACACAATAAGTTATATTATGTCTTTATCTTAGTAAAACTATCTGTAATGTATGTTGTCGATACAAAACTTTACAACAGAAGACAATTTGTATCACAGAAATTCGCAACAAATATATCACTGTCTCTTAATTTGTTATAGAAACACGGCAAAATGTTGCATTGCATATTCATGGAATATTACCACTTTATTAATAAACGGATTTCAGACCTCTTATGGCAGAAACGTCGCCGACGTCATTTGTGTGTTCGGCTTCATCATCGTCTGAAGTGAAAAGTTTTATAAACGAGAACCTGATTACACGTTCATGGAAATAAATGAATTAAATGCTGTTTCTCAATTCGATTTTTCACTCGACTTGTTTCAGACTAATTTCGCGAAAAACCAAACCTATTTAGTGTGAACTATGACATACTAGGTCGATTGTGTAATTTATTTTAGTTTTGGTGAAATTGTTGTATTAAATTATCACATTATTGTTGATGGATCGGGTCGAAATTCGGTGAAAGGTGGTAAAAGTGGTCTGGCGTTATACTATGATATGATATGCTATGATTTGCTATGATACGATACGATACGCTACGCTACGATACGATACCATATGATATGATACGTTATGGCTATTCACACTTTCGCAAGTTACCCGATCTCGCTATCGAAGTAATGTCTCCCGGACGATACTTTAAAAAAAATTCGCCCTCTTTTATTAAACCGACGGTGACCATTATTTAAATTTATTCAAACACTACAGATTTGAATATCAACGAAACTGATTCCCAATGGGTTAAATCAATAATATTGATGAGGGGAAGTTGAATAAAATGTTCAACCATCAACTGTAATGTAACTTATTATTTTGCAGATAAGTAATATACAGGTTTGTTAGAGGACGAGTATGTTATGTAAAGTGCTTTAATCGTTCAATAACATGACATTTAAAAAGCGAATCTCTACCGTTCCCGACGTCACCGAATGTCTCTTCTTCAACCTTCTGTTCTTCAGTTCTTGTGGAGCTCCCTGTAATGTAATGCATGGATTGTAAAACTGTATACTGCCACCTCCACCACAAGAATACATGTTTACACCATTTTTAAATCAAAGAGTGCATTATTAAAAATATATTTGCTATACTCTATGAAAAAAAACTATTGCAAATACAATACAGTATTTAAAATACTTGTAAAAAATATATGGCAATGTTTAATTATAATAATAGGACCACAAGGTGCTATACAAGTATTGTTTATTTTATTGTCGACGCATACACATTGTCAGCTATTGCAAAAGATGTTGCAAATACTTCGCAATTGCAATACTGTTTACACGAGCGATTGTTGTCGTATTATGTCGTAAGACACGGTATCACACAATGATGACACACACAATGACTCGCATGAGCGCATGCACGAACGCGCGCATGCACGCGCACGCGCACGCACACGCACACGCACGCACGCACGCACGCACGCACGCACACACACACACACACACACACACACACGCACATTATGTGTGCGTTTACACGAGGGACTTGTTTAGATATTGCGAGTGCGACATATTGACTCGTGCCAATCCCTACTGGAGCCTTGATGAGCTGCTTTAAACTGTCGGCCAACAGGCGTTCAAATTGGACCCAGAGTCCAATTCCAGCGACACTCATAGCCATGAAGACTTGGCTAATTAGTTTCGACAAAAAATCGCTCTTCTAAACGGGCCACAGAACTCCATCCTTAACTGATTTAGTTTATTGCAAATCCGGTTCGTTGATGCCCAAATATGTAGTGTGTGAATAGTTTACGTGACATCCTCAGTCGATTTTTAAAAAGCCATTTTTTTAAATCATCGAAAGAATTGACTTTAGTCGTTAGATCTGATAAGGTTCAAACCAGTGGATATCTAAAATGTTTAATACTGCGCGGGTCAATGCCGATCATGAACGCGACTTCCATATTCTCGCCGATCACACGACAACGTTACGAAAGTTCAACAAGGGTGAAATTCGTGAGTTTTCAGCGTGTCCATTTTCACTTAAATTAATGTTTGACCAAACATTAAGTAATATAATAGTTTGTCTGATGATTACACACACAAAACTACGTACAAGAGTTGAATAAACTAGCTAACATGTTGCAGTGGATATTAGGTAGGTTTGATTTTTCGCAAAATGAATTTGAAATGAGACTGACAAAAAATCGAGTTGAAAAGGGACCTTTAAGTATTGCGGCAATCCTTGATCGCGTCAACACGGACACTGGTACTCACTGGGCGTGACGAGGCAGTAGTCCCACTCTCCAGTCTCACTGACGGCGCACCACAGTCTGAGTTCGTCGGCCGGGTAGGCGTCGTACGTCGTGCACTGGCTGAACGTGATCCCGCGGTACGAGAATGGCAAGAGGCACTTCTGACCGCTCTCGGCGTACGTCTCTAGACGGTGTCAGACGACAGTTGGTTTTCTCTTTCATTATTTACTTATTTATAGTTTTCACGGCCATTATTGTGTTTTGGACTACTTGAATAATTTGCCCTACGATTTCTGCATAACTTTTCACAGGTCATTACGGATTAATTAATTAATATTTATTGTGAAAACTTATTCCTGGAATTTCTACCCAGGTTGGCAACTTGATTTGAAATGTCAATAAGTTCTGGTTAATTAATTTAGCTGCAATATTCAATAACATTAACCAACTCTTTTTATCGATAACATTAAACAAGTGATTTTATAAATACAGACGGGTTCTCCAAAATCATATAAAACGCAATAAGCATTTTACTATGCAGTGGTTATATAGTTTGTGTAGTGTTTATTTATATGACGTTATTTATATAACGTGGTCTGTGTGTTTTAGTATAAATTCACAGTCTTATTGCGTTATGCATATGTTGGCCTAGCTTTTCACAATAATATCAAATCCACCAACCATACAATTTTACGTTATATGGAATATCATTTTAAATTTCTAACCACTACATTAGAAGTACAAAGTCTGATCGTTTTTATCCTAAAATCACACTAAAATATATATTCTAACATAATGTGTCAACATTATTGATTCTCCAAATGTGTTTTAATTAAATAATATATTAATGAATATCGACCTAGCCGTTCAGCATGCAGTACAAACATGCTATCAAATTACACAAATAACGTTCAAATTATATTACCTAATTGTGTAAATTTTGTAAAAAAAAAATGACCAATAAAACGGTACACTTTCTGTCTTTAGACGCAGCATTTACACGTAAGTAGAATATGGAAGTATGGTCTTCTGCCACGAGCGCCCCCTACTTCCGCCTACCGTTGTCGACGTCACAGTACCCCCACTGGTTGTCCTGGTCAACGCTGTCCGTGGTGCCACACCACAGCCTGTCGCGAGTCGAGTCCGGCCCGGAATGGTGATTCACGTCCGTGCAACCGGGGTAGCTCTTCCCGTTATATTCGAAGGGGAAGACGCAGGCAGACTGACTTCCATTTGCGTCAATCGCGTACACTGCACGATGATAGTGATTTTGCGTAGTCGCCAAGTCGATACATTTTATTATTACGTCAGAAACTAGGAATATATACGCAGCTTTTAAAAATCAACGTTCGTCCATCACGATTTAAAAGTTTAAAAATTACAATAACATTTGACATTTTAAAATTCGTGACAGCTTAAATTGAATGTTTCTTTGGGTTTGTCATTTGTTTTGTTTTATCTGTGTGGAAATCTTATAAAATCTTGTTAAAATATTGTACAATCTTATTAAATATTGTTGAATATGGTTAAATATAGTTAAATATATTAAAAAAAAATTTGTATTGTTAAATATTTGTTGAATTGTATTAAGACTTGTTATAACTTGTTCAGACACTCACTATTTTCGATCACGCAGTATCCCCACTTGGAGGAGTTACGACCGTCCCAATACTCTTCCTTCGTGGAGCACCACGCGTGGTTTCGGTCCTCGAACGTGCACTGCTGGTGCTGGTGGACGTGCCAGCCGCCGTCGGCCACGTCGTACGTGATGTGGTTGAAGGGAAACACACACGGGTCGCCGTCAGCATTCCCCCCGTACGTCATCACTGTTGGCCAAGGATGACACGGTGTTTGAGGACCACTAGTTAGACAAGTACCTGTTCTAGTGAGTGACACACCCCCAATTTCTCACTGGACTGCGTTCAGTCGTATTTCCGTCAAAGCATAGAATAGAAGGTGGGTACGAAATAATGTCTTCTTCTTCATCATGAGCCTGTTTGGTGACATTGACGATCACAGCCCACACTATTCCCTTATTTGCAGTTATCAGCAACTGGATATCACTGGCTGTTCTTTCAAGCCATTTGTTTAGGCTATTGATGTACTTCATTCTTTACCGGTCTCTAGTTTATATCTTTCGATTTTTAATCGTAAATTAATATATCTACTAGACATTGTTACTATTCCTCTTCTTCTGGAGAGAGATCGCGTTATGCCCGTTATAACAAACCATAAACCTTCAACTTTAAAGGTGGAATACAAAGTTTTTAAACGGATGGTCTGATCTATTGGTCTATCAAATTCCCGTTTCATGGCATTGAAACATAGCATTGTTCACATGCACTTTGCGATGAAAAATTGTGAGAATTAGGGCATTTTAATAATACAAAACCCCAATCTAGCTATGTGTCAGTTGACCAGTGAAAATCATTGTCCATTATTTTTAGACAATGTTCAACACAGACTTATCTCACCAGGGTGTCTGACAGCGGGCATGGAGTATGACGTTTGTAATACGAGATAGATGACGAAAATGAGGCAGATGGTCGTCACATCCGGTCCAGGAGCCGGTCGGTTCACGTCTACCTGCTTCAAACACGTCATATCTTAAATGCAGTTTTCATCGCGTTCGCGTCAGGTCTGACATTACCAAATGCGAAATACCTAATTCGGATTTTTTTCATTACGCTCTAAATTACATTTTCGTTCATGCGTTTTCTCAATCCGGAACCACGTTTAAATGCGTTTCAATCTGCGTACAAATCTACAAATCCTACGTATTCTTATCACGACTAAAGGTTTGATTAAAATGGTAAAGGCTTCATCTCCGAAATATTGTCGTCTGTTTTCTATTTTCGGGTGGCATTGCAGCGTGGTAGTCTTTTCGTTGTCCATATTTAAAGAAGTATTACGTTAGTAATATTTTGGATACTACTTCTGAAGCGCCTAATTAAATGGTTGGACAATCGCAACAATTAACAACAATTAGACGGGTGGCTGATGAGGTAAATGAAGACAAGGAAAATACAGTACAATACGAGATAAGGAGGGTATGCTAGATTAAAAGGGTAAGTCTTTAGCTAACGGCGAAATGTTATTGTTTCTTGCTGACCTTGCACTAACAGGGAGTGGGTAGGGTGAACAATGAAGGTAAGTAAGCCGGTGGTTTATATAAAGGTGCCTGCTATGTAATAGTACAGATGTTAAGAACAATACAATAAAAGTATTGGGATGAGGCACTCACAACAATTAATGGAGGTTTGTATTGTCTTACCTTTGTGTTCATTTTCTTGTCGTCGTATTTCTTATTCGCTTGTTTCCTGCTTAATACGTTACAAAAGGAAATTGCCAGCAAGTCCAAAACACCGAATACCTTTGTCCGCCCAACGCAACTGCTGTGATTGATCTGATGTGTGACTACCACAACCATCGATCGCTGGAGGGCACGGACCACAGTCAGAATCCATCCGCCATTACAACGTTAAAGAGTCCCTAGAAAAAAATTATTGTGCAGTTTTGGTGTATTTTGAGAGCAGAAATTGTGTGAATGAGTGAGTGGAAGTGATGTTTTTTGTGCACGGTAGCATCTGAGCTTTGAAATGGCGTCATTTGTAAAACAGACTGGCTGTTAAACGGGATTTCACAAGATTGCCACCTAAAGTAAAAAGCTGCAGATGGCACATCTACAAGGAACCCACTGGCCTGGTAAGATTTTTTTTACTTATTTATTTTCTTTATGCCCGGGTATGACATATAAGGCGGGGGTCCAAGTAAATGCTGTTTTCACTAGTAGATCATTAGTCATTCTGAAGACATGTCCGAGCCATTTCCATCGTCTCCTGTTCTGGATGATGCAAATGTTTTTATGTGTTGTTGTTGTTTGGTGGAGTCTGGTGTTGGAGATGTCATCAGTTGTTGTTGTTTGGTGGAGTCTGGTGTTGGAGATGTCATCAGTACACATGCAGTATCTTCGTTAAGCAGGCGTTGTGGGAACTGGCAATTAAGTCTATTTGCTGTGTCATGGACAAATACTGCGAGATCGGGTAGATTCCGAGTTGAGTCTTTCGTGAGTGCGCTAGCTGGCAGTAGCTGTGCATGTTGTTTGTTGTTAGTATATTATATACCCTGCGTTCATTTTCAGTCAATAACTCGAGTCGACTTTGTCACGTTGTACAGAAATGCAATTATTATCTTTTCATCGTAACTAATCCAAAGCGGTTTTGGATGTGGATTAACCACAAACCAGTCAATGCTGCACATCGTTTGGATAACAGTTGGAAATGGCAACCGTTGAAAGTCATGTTTGGTTGATTCATGACAACTTCTGAACTACAAGAAATTGTTTAAGCATTAATCAATGTGTTGTACTGGGCCGGTTCATTAACGCATTAATTATTATAAATTGTGCTATGTGCCATGTAGTAGGTGCATCTATGTGGAATGACAGCGCAGGGAATGTGCACGAATGCGTCATTAGGATAAGCCTGTGACAAGGCGCATTTTAGCTTCGTAGACACGATTTATAACGCAGCTGCGCAGTAGAGTTAATTATGCCAACAGTGGATACGAGACAATCACCGGATTACTTGGCGCGCAGCATGTGACGCAATAAATTGACACTATATAAATAATTTCCAGAGTGAACTCCGGTTTCACTGGTTTTCAATCTCGTTTGTAACGAAGTGAAATTTTATTCTTGGCTTGCCATAATATCTTCAAAATTACGATTGTTACTTGTTGCGTGTTATTGCTACTTGTTGCGTGTTATTACTACTTGTTGCGTGTTATTACTACTTGTTGCGTGTTATTATTACTTGTTGCGTGTTATTACTACTTGTTGCGTGTTATTACTACTTGTTGCGTGTTATTACTACTTGTTGCGTGTTATTACTACTTGTTGCGTGTTATTATTACTTGTTGCGTGTTATTACTACTTGTTGCGTGTTATTACTACTTGTTGCGTGTTATTACTACTTGTTGGAATTAAACCTAGGTGTGTTTTGTAGGACGGTAAATTGTTTACGTGTGTTAATCAGAATTATATCAAAGCATGGTTTTTAATCCCACCCTCCTCTCTCTACCAGTGAAGTAGTCAGTCGCAATTTACTCTATTAAGTAACCATGTGTGGGACTTGTCCCACAGGTTTGTACGACGCCTTAATGTATTAGATGATTGTAAATGACCAATGCCACGGTACAAAGGTGATGTCTGACGCTTTTCCCTGCTCCAGACTGGTACACGAGGTTTTCCCTTAATGTTTTAGGGCAGTTGATGTACGTCGGGAGAGTGACCTCACCGACGCAGTGTGATTGTAGATACTAGACAGTAGTCACAGGTAGTACTTGTAGCGGGTGGCTCCCGGAGACATTTAAATATTATCTGTAGCAATGTTTGCTAGACTGTGTAACATGTCAGTAAATTGTACGTTACGTATTATGTGTAAACACTGTTTGGGGCCGACATGCTGTGATTGTGTGTTGATGTATCGTTATCAAGTTGAATGTTGGCATAATTGCTGGTATATTAATTCTTAAATTAAACGTCATGAATTTGGCCTGTTTCACTCTAACCTGGACTTGGGTTGTCATTCTGCATACATTCGTTAATGTTACAGCTTTATTCCCGACTCGAAGGTATACAAAGATGTTGCTAGCCACAATTATGAAATTATTGTTGTTATTATTCAAACAAAACGTCAAACATGTTGCAATAATGTAACGCAATAAAGAAAAATATCTTGTTTTACATCAAGTAGCACATCGGAATGCATATCATATTTCCTATCCGTCATGTTATCCATCAGAATACAAATACGTTATCAAATTACCAACGTATGAAATATATTCATATAAATGTATGTACCCGTTGTGTTTATTTGCACACATTGTAGTGATAGATATAATACATTATCCACAAGAATTCCACGAACAAACAGCGACATGAACGGAAGGCCAAGAAATGTCTTTGACGTTCAACATATTTCTTTGCTCAAGTTCAAGTTCTTACTATGAACTTGGTTAGTCGAACAGACATTAGTAACACTAACAACCTCAACACTGGCACCTACCATTGATATGCAGAGCACAGAACACAATTACTGTTATCACATTCCATTATTAAAGAGATACATTAATTAATTCTTCAGCAAGTACACACAAAATTGAGTATGTATAAAATGATGATCACCTGTCAGCAAGATCTAGAACAGCTCGTCAATACCACAATGTTACTGTAATAACGTTCAAGATCTAGAACAGCTCGTCAATACCACAATGTTACTGTAATAACGTTCAAGATCTAGAACAGCTCGTCAATACCACAATGTTACTGTAATAACGTTCAAGATCTAGAACAGCTCGTCAATACCACAATGTTACTGTAACAACGTTCAAGATCTAGAACAGCTCGTCAATACCACAATGTTACTGTAATAACGTTCAAGATCTAGAACAGCTCGTCAATACCACAATGTTACTGTAATAACGTTCAAGATCTAGAACAGCTCGTCAATACCACAATGTTACTGTAACAACGTTCAAGATCTAGAACAGCTCGTCAATACCACAATGTTACTGTAAAAACGTTCAAGATCTAGAACAGCTCGTCAATACCACAATGTTACTGTAATAACGTTCAAGATCTAGAACAGCTCGTCAATACCACAATGTTACTGTAATAACGTTCAAGATCTAGAACAGCTCGTCAATACCACAATGTTACTGTAATAACGTTCAAGATCTAGAACAGCTCGTCAATACCACAATGTTACTGTAATATCGTTCAAGATCTAGAACAGCTCGTCAATACCACAATGTTACTGTAACAACGTTCAAGATCTAGAACAGCTCGTCAATACCACAATGTTACTGTAATAACGTTCAAGATCTAGAACAGCTCGTCAATACCACAATGTTACTGTAATAACGTTCAAGATCTAGAACAGCTCGTCAATACCACAATGTTACTGTAACAACGTTCAAGATCTAGAACAGCTCGTCAATACCACAATGTTACTGTAACAACGTTCAAGATCTAGAACAGCTCGTCAATACCACAATGTTACTGTAATAACGTTCAAGATCTAGAACAGCTCGTCAATACCACAATGTTACTGTAATAACGTTCAAGATCTAGAACAGCTCGTCAATACCACAATGTTACTGTAATAACGTTCAAGATCTAGAACAGCTCGTCAATACCACAATGTTACTGTAACAACGTTCAAGATCTAGAACAGCTCGTCAATACCACAATGTTACTGTAACAACGTTCAAGATCTAGAACAGCTCGTCAATACCACAATGTTACTGTAATAACGTTCAAGATCTAGAACAGCTCGTCAATACCACAATGTTACTGTAATAACGTTCAAGATCTAGAACAGCTCGTCAATACCACAATGTTACTGTAATAACGTTCAAGATCTAGAACAGCTCGTCAATACCACAATGTTACTGTAATAACGTTCAAGATCTAGAACAGCTCGTCAATACCACAATGTTACTGTAATAACGTTCAAGATCTAGAACAGCTCGTCAATACCACAATGTTACTGTAATAACGTTCAAGATCTAGAACAGCTCGTCAATACCACAATGTTACTGTAATAACGTTCAAGATCTAGAACAGCTCGTCAATACCACAATGTTACTGTAATAACGTTCAAGATCTAGAACAGCTCGTCAATACCACAATGTTACTGTAATAACGTTCAAGATCTAGAACAGCTCGTCAATACCACAATGTTACTGTAATAACGTTCAAGATCTAGAACAGCTCGTCAATACCACAATGTTACTGTAATAACGTTCAAGATCTAGAACAGCTCGTCAATACCACAATGTTACTGTAATAACGTTCATTTTCTTTTGCAACCACTGACTGATTATTTGACTGTCCAGTAGTGAAGACCTGACAGCACTACCAACATCCAAAATGAGATCATCACACAGCAAACATTCACCATCCTAGCGTATGCAAGTGCCAGAACATCATAATCCTGGGCAGGACTTTTTCTGTCAAATTACTGTCTGATTATAGAATTGTGAACGACTTGTATTGTGTATGCATTTCGGCCACACCATTTTTAAAAGTACATAGTCTGATACCTTTGATCGTAAAATTATATTATATAATATAGCATAAACTATGTCCAGTCTAACACCTCGACCATCCATACTACAAACAAATTGAACATTATCTCTTTAATTTGAATGTTGCTGTCCGAATATTATGGTTCCATTGCATACAGGGGGAGAACGTATTTTATGAGTGCCAATGATAGGCCCATCACGTGATTCCAGAATGTAACTTACAAAAATGCAATTCAGCAACACAACAGTCCAGTTATATTTTTGTATTGTATATTCTGCACAACCCTAAATTGTCTTTCATCACTTCTCTAGGACAAAGGGTATTTTATTTCCTAACATTTCATAATCACATTGTTTAATTGAATTTAATTTCTATTATCACACATCAACAGTAATCGCCAATGGTTGTGGTCTTTATTTCATATCAGTAAAAGTATTTAATCTGAGTTAGATGGCACCATATTCCTTGAGCAGGTTATTAGCGATGACCAGTCTCATAATCTCACTTGTTCCCTCATATATCTCTGTGATCCTTGCGTCGCGATAGTGTCGTTCAGTGGGCATGTCCGACACATAGCCCATTCCGCCCAGCACCTGTATCGCCTGAAATAAATGCCCCAACAAAATTTATAATTACGCTTAGAATTCAAGAAAGTGCAAGAACATTTTTTACAATACAGACAATTTTCAGAGGAAACTTCCAGAATATATGACAGTGTCCACAAAATCATTTACGTGGATACAAAGGAAACCCAAAAAAACAATCTGAATTTCAGAAGAATTTTCAAATTTATGTGAACACCTAATAATGGTCACGTCATGAATTGGGCAATTGATAAGTGTCACATATACAAACACAATAGGTAAGGTAAAACAACAGGTGATATATGATAGTGAGATCAAAGCATATCAACATTTCTCATAAATATCACATTAAACCCAATTCAATATCTGTAACTGGTTTCCACGTTCACACAACTAGGTTATTTAATAAATGGTCTAGTTTCCAAAGCTTCAATTTTTTTATCGATGTTTAATACTAAACCCATCTGGTTCATGGGGGAGAGGGATAAACCCAACTGGTCTCATGTGGGAGGGGGATAAGCCCAACTGGTCTCATGGGGAGAGGGATAAGCCCAACTGGTCTCATGGGAGAGAGGGATAAGCCCAACTTATCTCATAGGAGAGAGAGATAACCCCAACTGGTCTCATGGGAGTGAGGGATAAGCCCAACTGGTTTCATGAGAGAAAGGGATATGCCCAACTGGTCTTATGGGAGAGAGGGATATGCTTAAATGGTTTTATGGGGGAGGGGGATAAACTCAACTGGTTTCATGGGAGAGAGGGATAAGCCCAACTGGTCTCAAGGGAGAGAGGGATAAGCCCAACTGGTATCATGGGAGAGAGGGATACGCCCAACTGGTTTTATGGGGGAGGGTGGTAAGCCCAACTGGTCTCATGGGAGAGAGGGATAAGCCCAACTGGTCTCATGAGGGAGAGGGATAAGCCCAACTGGTCTCATGGGAGAGAAGGATAAGCCCAACTGGTCTCATTGGAGAGAGGGATAAGCCCAACTGGTCTTATGGGGGAGGGTGACAAGCCCAACTGGTCTCATGGGGAGGGGGATAAGCCCAACTGGTCTTATGGGGGAGGGTGATAAGCCCAACTGGTCTCATGGGGAGGGGGATAAGCCCAACTGGTCTCATGGGGGAGAGGGATAAGCCCAACTGGTCTCATGTGGGAGAGGGATAAGCCCAACTGGTTTCATGGGGGAGGTTGATAAGCCCAACTGGTCTCATGGGAGAGAGGGATAAGCCCAACTGATTTCATGGGGGAGGGGAATAAACCCAACTGGTCTCATGGGGAAAAGGGATAAGCTCATCTGATTTCATTGGGGAGGGGGATAAGCAACTGTTTTTTAACCTTGTACATTGATGTATTTTTCTCAAAATTATTATTTATTTTCCCACCAGTTAATTTTATGACGAAAGTGGAACAAATAAATAACTTTGCTACAATCATGTTATTTTCACGGATATGTATCTACAGGTGAAAGTATCTTGTGGGTGATCTAAGGTTTTAAATGACATTGGTGTTATGTACTGTCATACACCGACGTCTTAAGATGGTTCCTTAGCTCTGACCACAATCACGGCTGTTTCTCACCTGGTGTGCAATAAATGTTGACGCTTCAGATGCTGCCAACTTGGCCATTGCTGCTTCCTGTTGGGGAGACAAAGAAAACAGCATCTGTCAGTTATGAATAAACGACACGTTCTTACATAGTGCAGTATCCAATCCAATTACTGCAAGAAGACTATTCATTCACATATCCAACTCTGTTTGTAGCCAGGTACTTATTTATACCGCTGAGTGAACTGTAGCAACGTGGGATGAACAAAATTGCCAAATGAAACAGCAGCAAGAGTGTTCGAACCTGGGTTCTGTCGATTGAGAGCATGATGTTCTAACCATTACATGATGTTCTAACCATTACACCGCCGCGTCCACTGGCCAATTCAACAATGAATAACAATTTCAGATAGTGACCTTTATTAGTTGATTGCTGCCGTTTTTTTGGTAAAATAATTATTGCATGCGTTGTGTGGTAAAAAAAGTAAATAAACATGCACCATGGCTGATGCACTCATGCACTACATATCTGTCATGTGTCATAAGGTATTTGAAATACAAATCCAATTAATTATATGTGAACGTAACTTGATATTAGTCTGTACCTTCACATACGGCTTTCCCAGGTCCTTCAAAAGCGCTGCCTTCCATGTGAGTAAGCGCGCACTCTCCAACTTTACCTCCATATCAGCCAACTTCATCTGAAATCATGTAGCCCAATAATAACCATGTATACTGTAGTGCTGGTATCTGCCTAGACAAGGCACTCAAGGTGCTTATTCCATTACCAGAGCAACTGTTTGGCATCAGCTACTCCTGCACACACAAAACATTGTCTATTTAAGACACAAGGATGCCATGTGTCTACTGTTGTAGATCATTGGTTCTGTGAGTCCACAAGAGATTTTTCCATGTTAGGGATCGTTTACTTCCCCTGGCATAGACACCACGTAGAAGGGACCAATTGCTCTTAGCGTATCCTTTACTTCCCCTGACATAGACAATATGAAGAAGGGACCAGACTTTTAGTGTCTCTTTCATTTCCCCTGCCATAGACACCACGTAGAAGGGACCAATGGTTCTTAGTGCATCTTTTATTTCCCCTGCCATAGACAACGTGTAGAAGGGACCAATGGCTCTCAATGTATCCTTTACTTCTCCCGGTATAGACACCATGTAGAAGGGACCAATGGCTCTCAGTGTGTCTTTTACTTCCCTTGGTATAGACACCATTTAGAAGGAACAAACGGCTCTTAGTGTATCGTTTACTTCCCCTGGCATAGATACCATTTAGAAGGGACCAATGGCTGTTAGTGACAACTTGGTTTTGTACAAGCCTAAACAAGTCAGGAACATAATACAATGTTTCAAATGTACATTACTTTTCCAGATATACACAGATGTTTTCTATTTTATCTTAGTAAACAAACTAACTAAAAATGAGCCACAAGTAACTATAGCAATATTTCTAAAACACATATTTTAACACTAATAATGTTACCAAATTGAAATTGTGGCATAGCGATGGTTATGTTACTAACCTGAATCGCTTGTAACTTGGCAATTGGCGCTCCAAATGCCTCTCTCTTTCCCGCATAGTCTAATGCACATTCCATGGCTGCCTGTAACACACATAACGTATGCACAGAGTGTGATATATATATATATATATATATATATATATATATATATAGAGAGAGAGAGAGAGAGAGAGAGAGAAACAAATAAATATACAGCTATACAAAGACATACACATCAGAAACAAGCTACCAATTATGTTTGAACCATGAATTATGTGTCCAGTTAAAATATTCTGGAGATATTCATAACAAGTTTTAGAAAGTATCAACATTTAAGAAGATTGTCGTCTAAAGCAAATCCCCAGACAGCCCATGGACAAGGAATCCTTTGGCTTATCAAGAGTCATCTATGCATAGCCAGCCCTTATAAGATATTTGTTAATTAATTTTTAAACTTATTCACACTGCTAGTATTTCCTCAATCAATAGATAATGTGTTCCTTTCATTTTATCATGTCCAATGAAATTTAATACCTCCATTTGAAATGAAAATGAATACTTTCCAATGTAAAGTGTTCTAGCCAAAACACGGTCAGGAGAGTCCTTCGGGATAGGTACTTCCAGTGTTGTTAGGTGGCCAGTGTTGTTAGGTGGCCAGTGTTGTTAGGTGGCCAGGGTTGTTAGGTGGCCAGGGTTGTTAGGTGGCCAGTGTTGTTAGGTGGCCAGGGTTGTTAGGTGGCCAGTGTTGTTAGGTGGCCAGGGTTGTGAGGTGGCCAGTGTTGTTAGGTGGCCAGGGTTGTTAGGTGGCCAGGGTTGTTAGGTGGCCAGTGTTGTTAGGTGGCCAGGGTTGTTAGGTGGCCAGGGTTGTTAGGTGGCCAGTGTTGTTAGGTGGCCAGTGTTGTTAGGTGGCCAGTGTTGTTAGGTGGCCAGTGTTGTTAGGTGGCCAGGGTTGTTAGGTGGCCAGTGTTGTTAGGTGGCCAGTGTTGTTAGGTGGCCAGGGTTGTTAGGTGGCCAGTGTTGTTAGGTGGCCAGTGTTGTTAGGTGGCCAGGGTTGTGAGGTGGCCAGTGTTGTTAGGTGGCCAGGGTTGTTAGGTGGCCAGGGTTGTTAGGTGGCCAGTGTTGTTAGGTGGCCAGTGTTGTTAGGTGGCCAGGGTTGTTAGGTGGCCAGTGTTGTTAGGTGGCCAGGGTTGTTAGGTGGCCAGGGTTGTTAGGTGGCCAGTGTTGTTAGGTGGCCAGTGTTGTTAGGTGGCCAGTGTTGTTAGCTGACCAGGGTTGTTAGGTGGCCAGTGTTGTTAGGTGGTCAGGGTTGCGGATCTCCAGCACAATAGCCAGAACCATATCTGTCATTAACATAAGCGGCTGGACTTGTGACAGTTGTTGGCTTATTTGGAATGGAATACGTCAGAGAGCCAACTATCAGAATATATCAACTCAAGTAGAGCGAGCTAAGAAGTCGTACACAGAGACAGCAAATTATCTGTACGTCCTCTTAGTCTGGTGTTAATTTGACATGCTGAGATTATTATAAGTTGTTTTGACTTAGTCTTTCAATTCAGTCAAGTCTCAAGTAATTATACTCCAAACAACCCAATCTTAGACTAACACAGTGACCTGATATAAGAAGGAGATACAAAGTCAACAAGAACCTGTCCGATACCAAGGGCCTGGGAGGCGATGCCTATCCTTCCTGCATCCAGAGTTTGCTACAAAAAAGAAGAAAATTACTAAATCACCACTTCACAAAGCTACACATAGAAACATGTACAAACATGTACAAACACGTACAAACACGTACATGCACAGACACAACAAGATACAAATACATTTGTTGAAAGTTTTCACTAGCTAATAAAATATTTTCTGAATGCAATATAATTTCAATAAATTACTACACTACCCAATTCTGATGTGAAACCTGATGTCTGCAGAAATAACTGAATCAATGGAGTAAAAGAACTTGTTATTACACAAGGTACAAGTTATGCATACCTAAGAATAGTTTTTGAATTATAAAGTTATAAATCCTAGGAAACTGTCAAATAATTACTATAGAGTTCTTCTTTCTTATTTCTACTGATGCAGAACAATTACTGATTGCCTGATAAATAATCTATAATCAAAAGTGATTAATTAAAAACCACAAATGATTGCTAATAAAAGAAGCTGATAATAAATGAAATGCACAAATAATTTCTTGATGAGCCATAAATTGCATTATAGCATTACACAATCAGATAATGTCAGGCTTTCAAACCATGGTCTGTTTAAAACACATACTGCATTCATAATATCCAATTGTAGACCACAGGAAAATATTATACTACTACTCAAATCATTAACACTCCCTCCTCCATTAATTCTACCCATGGTGAATGCACTGATTCAACGACGGGCACTCTTTTGTCAAAATCATCAAAAGAATTTGTTTTGATCGTTGGATCGGACACCTTGCAAAGGTGTGAACAGTCTAATGTGTTAGCATATAAAGCTGGACCATATTTGGCCTTTTTTCACTAAATGGATCTTGTTAAAAATAATTTAATAGTTTGTTCAACAATTTCACCGAAACTTGCACAAATGAGGTAGCATGTCATAGTGGATACAAGATAGGCTAATTTTTTGCGAAATCTGTCTGAAACAGGTAGAGTAAAAAAATCAAATTGAGGTGGGATCCTTAACCCTTTCTCCAACATACCATGGCAATTTTGAATCCTTGTCCTGGTTCTCCAAGAATGTTTTCCTTTGGGATTCGACAGTCTTCAAATATTAGGTAACATGTTGAAGATGCCTTTATTCCCAACTTGTCCTCCTTTACTCCCAGGGAAAGACCTTCTGTGGGTTTTGGCACCAGAAATGCACTAATACCCTGAAATGTAAAGTTGGTGTTACGCTACAGTGTTACGCTACAGTCTGGCAAATCTATTACTTTGAGCAGAATTTCTCCAATTATTAGGAATTAAACATCATAGACCTGATGTACCACCCAATAAAATCCTGAGATTAACCAAAGCTCATAGACGTCTCTAATTATTTACAACATTATTATCTCTTTAATGTATATTCTTCAAAAATTAGACATAAACATTTAAATAGGCAAATAATATAAAGATTATTCATTGTTACAAGTAGAGCTTTAATTTTAATATGTATAAAAACAGTCAGATTGAAAGACATTTTGTTGAAGGAAAAATTTAAGGACACAAGACATATGCAAAAATTGCAAAGAATAAAATACATTAACAGTCTAAACAAATGGATTGAAAGACCAGCCAGTGACATCCAGCTGGTGACAACTGCAAGTGACAGAATTGTGTGGATGGCCATGAGTGACAATGTCACCAAACATGGTGCCTGGAGAAGAAAGCAATAGCTGCTTACAATGATATAAAGATTATACATCTACTTCTTACTTATCTTACCTTATGTTTCTTTGATTTATCTGTCGTGGCAAACACCTAAACAAAAGGTTCACATGTAAGACAATTCCAAACTAAAATGACAATAATATAATACTGTATTGTTGTGGCACTCATAACTCATTCTGGGAGACATACACAAGGTATTTACACTTCAAGTTTCTTCAAATTGGAAATAAATTGTGCCTGTGATAGTTTATTGTGTAAATACAAATATTTAATTAAACAGATTCAATTAAACACCAACAATCTGGAAGGCACAGGAAAGTATTTTATTTGAGGAATGAAAATTATTTCAGTTTACTTCGCAAATCTGTATACAGTACCTTCAATGCAACATATAAAGTCTACAATATTTAGGCAGGATAATATGCGATGTCTTTTCCTAGACCTGTTATTTAGTATGGACTCGTGTTGTTCTGATAATTGTAGATCAGTTTTTGATTATATTAAAAAATCATGCTGAATTTCGTTCCAGGTTCTGAGTTATCTGGACTCGCCTGGAATCGTGTGTGCGACAAACTGTGGCACCACATCACGGAGCCCTGGTAATCAAGGCTAGTCAAGGCACCAAATAAGTCAGGTGTTGTCTATGAACTATTCGACAATCCCAGGGAAAGTTCAAAAAGAGCGTTTTTTTTTTAATTGAAAGACTACACACACTATATAAATGACCCCTTGTCGACGAGCATCCCAAAAATGTGACCAACTGTCAGATTAAGTTGGTTTGAACCCATGTCAAGCAATACAATGATAGGTGGCAGCATTCTATGTTACAATCACGTTGGCCACATGCTATTTAGAGACACAAACTGATTAAAGGTACATTCTTATAAAGCACTTCTCGGAAGCATTCAGACTATTCATTCACATACACTGTTTGTAGCCAGGTACTCATTTATACAGCTGAGTGAACTGAGGCAATGTGGGGTGAACTGAGGCAATGTGGGGTGAACTGAGGCAATGTGGGGTGAACTGAGGCAACGTGGGGTGAACTGAGGCAATGTGGGGTGAACTGAGGCAATGTGGGGTGAACTGAGGCAATGTGGGGTGAACTGAGGCAATGTGGGGTGAACGAAATTGCCAAAGTTTCAAAATGGTGCAAAAAAGGTAAATGTAAATCTTACATAGTGCATGGGTTCTCTCAACTAAGAGTTTGATGATCAATTACGAAAATCAAACCAATTCCCAACATTTGTACGGACATCAATTTCTGAAGACAAAACAAGCTAGGTGTCCCGAATGCACTCCCTTATAGTGGTCAATCTGCAGATGTCCACATACCATGAATGAAGTATGACACATGAAGTAGAATCATCTGCCAAATCTGAGAATTCAAAAAGTCCTGTCAAACTTTCACAGAATGTTTATGAAAAATGATGGGCTTTATTAATACCAGGTGCAAGTCTAATCAGAAAACCATGGCACCTGCTGTGTATGTGTAAACGGTGTGCACAGTTACCACGGTGGCTTCAGACTCGTAGCCATTAGTGATCCAGGCCTTCGTTCCATTGAGGACCCATTCGTTTCCATCCAAGTTAGCCGTAGTTGCTGCAGCCCCCGCGTCGCTGCCATTGCCTTAATAGTACCACAAACACTCTTACACATTGTACCAAACACAAAACAGTTTACCAGATTTTTTGATAGGGATCATTATTTTCTTAAGGATCATTATTTACTTTCAGGGTTTTTTCAAGAAATACTTGTCACATTTAACTTTTTTCTGAATTTTTATTATTACATATTATGCAATTGAATGGAATAGCTTCATTCTGACCCATATACACAATTGTATACACTAATAGGAATAATAATGATGTCGTGCACAGGCATGGGGTAATAGTAATATGTAATAGTAATTGTAATAGGTAATAGATGGTTTTTCCTGTAATACTAATAGTAATAGATGAGATTTTCTTCATAAGTAATGGTAACAGATCCTAAAGTAACAGATAATAGTCACTTTTCCATTTACATCCATTGCCACAAACTTACAAAAAAAGATCAGGTTTGTTTGCATGTTATTCCAACAATGGCTGAGCCGTTATTCAAACATGAAAAGACCAGTAGGCTGATAATTTTATGCATTAATGAATTACCTGCTCAATGAAACCATGCAGGAGTAGCAAGCCAATTAATAATTGTTAAGATGCCCCATTGGGGTTCATATGCAATTCTAGGATTCACAGACATATAAAAAAATTTTTAACTGACATTCAGCGATAGTAATAACGACCCAGTAATAATAATAGTAGTATATATCCTGGTAATAGTAACGGTAATAGATTAGAATTAATGTTATAGTAATAAAAACAGTAAGAAGTAATAGTAATAGATTGTCTGTAATAGAACCCATGCCTGGCTGTGCATAGCATTGGTATCCACCAATATATGGCGCTTGCTCCAACTTTGACCACTAAATCAGTTGAGTCTACACAAATCAGGTCATAAATAAATAAATAGTTTGTCCAATGATTACATAAAAATTAAATAATACATTTGCACAAAAAAGCTAGCATGTCACAGTGGATACTAGAGCTAGCATGTCACAGTGGATACCAGAGCTAGCATGTCACAGTGGGTTCCAGAGCTAGCTAGTCAGAGTGGATATCAGAGCTAGCACGTCACAGTTGATGTTAGAGCTACCTAGTCACAGTGGACACTAGAGCTAGCTAGTCATGATGGATACGAGAGCTAGCTAGTCACAGTGGATACTAGAGCTGGTTAGTCACAGTGGATGCAAGAGCTACCGTGTCACAGTGGATACTAGAGCTAGCATGTCACAGTGGATACTAGAGCTAGCATGTCACAGTGGATACTAGAGCTAGCATGTCACAGTGAATACTAGAGCTAGCTAGTCAGAGTGGATACTAGAGCTAGCATGCCACATTGGATACTAGAGCTAGCATGTCACAGTGGATACTAGAGCTAGCATGTCACAGTGAATACTAGAGCTAGCTAGTCAGAGTGGATACTAGAGCTAGCATGCCACATTGGATACTAGAGCTAGCATGCCACAGTGGATACTAGAGCTAGCATGCCACAGTGGATACTAGAGCTAGCTAGTCAGAGTGGATACTAGAGCTAGCATGCCACATTGGATACTAGAACTAGCATGCCACATTGGATACTAGAGCTAGCATGTCACAGTGAATACTAGAGCTAGCTAGTCAGAGTGGATACTAGAGCTAGCTAGTCAGAGTGGATACTAGAGCTAGCATGCCACAGTGGATACTAGAGCTAGCATGCCACAGTGGATACTAGAGCTAGCTAGTCAGAGTGGATACTAGAGCTAGCATGCCACAGTGGATACTAGAGCTAGCATGCCACAGTGGATACTAGAGCTAGCATGTCACAGTGAATACTAGAGCTAGCTAGTCAGAGTGGATACTAGAGCTAGCATGCCACAGTGGATACTAGAGCTAGCATGCCACAGTGGATACTAGAGCTAGCATGTCACAGTGGATACTAGAGCTAGCTAGTCACAGTGGATACTAGAGCTAGCATGCCACAGTGGATACTAGAGCTAGCATGTCACAGTGGATACTAGAGCTAGCATGTCACAGTGGATACTAGAGCTAGCATGCCACAGTGGATACTAGAGCTAGCATGCCACAGTGGATACTAGAGCTAGCATGTCACAGTGAATACTAGAGCTAGCTAGTCAGAGTGGATACTAGAGCTAGCATGCCACAGTGGATACTAGAGCTAGCATGCCACAGTGGATACTAGAGCTAGCATGTCACAGTGAATACTAGAGCTAGCTAGTCAGAGTGGATACTAGAGCTAGCATGCCACAGTGGATACTAGAGCTAGCATGCCACAGTGGATACTAGAGCTAGCATGTCACAGTGGATACTAGAGCTAGCATGTCACAGTGGATACTAGAGCTAGCATGCCACAGTGGATACTAGAGCTAGCATGCCACAGTGGATACTAGAGCTAGCATGTCACAGTGGATACTAGAGCTAGCATGTCACAGTGGATACTAGAGCTAGCATGTCACAGTGGATACTAGAGCTAGCATGCCACAGTGGATACTAGAGCTAGCATGCCACAGTGGATACTAGAGCTAGCATGCCACAGTGGATACTAGAGCTAGCATGCCACAGTGGATACTAGAGCTAGCATGCCACAGTGGATACTAGAGCTAGCATGCCACAGTGGATACTAGAGCTAGCATGCCACAGTGGATACTAGAGCTAGCATGTCACAGTGGATACTAGAGCTAGCATGTCACAGTGGATACTAGAGCTAGCTAGTCAGAGTGGATACTAGAGCTAGCATGCCACAGTGGATACTAGAGCTAGCATGCCACAGTGGATACTAGAGCTAGCATGCCACAGTGGATACTAGAGCTAGCATGCCACAGTGGATACTAGAGCTAGCATGTCACAGTGGATACTAGAGCTAGCATGTCACAGTGGATACTAGAGCTAGCTAGTCAGAGTGGATACTAGAGCTAGCATGCCACAGTGGATACTAGAGCTAGCATGCCACAGTGGATACTAGAGCTAGCATGCCACAGTGGATACTAGAGCTAGCATGTCACAGTGGATACTAGAGCTAGCATGTCACAGTGGATACTAGAGCTAGCTAGTCAGAGTGGATACTAGAGCTAGCATGCCACAGTGGATACTAGAGCTAGCTAGTCAGAGTGGATACTAGAGCTAGCATGTCACAGTGGATACTAGAGCTAGCTAGTCAGAGTGGATACTAGAGCTAGCATGCCACAGTGGATACTAGAGCTAGCATGTCACAGTGAATACTAGTCAGAGTGGATACTAGAGCTAGCATGTCACAGTGGATACTAGAGCTAGCTAGTCAGAGTGGATGCTAGAGCTAGCATGTCACATTGGATACTAGAGCTAGCTAGTCACAGTGGATACTAGAGCTAGCATGTCACAGTGGATACTAGAGCTAGCATGTCACAGTGAATACTAGTCAGAGTGGATACTAGAGCTAGCATGCCACAGTGGATACTAGAGCTAGCATGTCACAGTGAATACTAGAGCTAGCATGTCACAGTGAATACTAGAGCTAGCATGTCACAGTGAATACTAGAGCTAGCATGTCACAGTGGATACTAGAGCTAGCTAGTCACAGTGGATACTAGAGCTAGCATGCCACAGTGGATACTAGAGCTAGCATGTCACAGTGGATACTAGAGCTAGCATGCCACAGTGGATACTAGAGCTAGCTAGTCACAGTGGATACTAGAGCTAGCATGCCACAGTGGATACTAGAGCTAGCATGTCACAGTGAATACTAGAGCTAGCATGTCACAGTGAATACTAGAGCTAGCATGTCACAGTGAATACTAGAGCTAGCATGTCACAGTGAATACTAGAGCTAGCATGTCACAGTGGATACTAGAGCTAGCATGTCACAGTGGATACTAGAGCTAGCATGTCACAGTGGATACTAGAGCTAGCTAGTCAGAGTGGATACTAGAGCTAGCTAGTCAGAGTGGATACTAGAGCTAGCATGTCACAGTGGATACTAGAGCTAGCATGCCACAGTGGATACTAGAGCTAGCATGTCACAGTGGATACTAGAGCTAGCATGTCACAGTGAATACTAGAGCTAGCTAGCCACAGTGGATACTAGAGCTAGCTAGTCAGAGTGGATACTAGAGCTAGCATGTCACAGTGGATACTAGAGCTAGCTAGCCACAGTGGATACTAGAGCTAGCTAGTCAGAGTGGATACTAGAGCTAGCTAGTCACAGGTTTGATTTTCTATGAAATGAGTCTAAAACAAGACAAGCCAAAAACAGTTATTGAGCAAGGACCTTCAGAGTGTTGACTAAAATATGTGGTGTCACAGAAACATAATTTCTTTCAAATTTACCCCTGCAAAATAAAAAAAAACTATTATATACATCTAGGTAACATTTACAGCACAACAAGTTCAGTTCTGTCTGTCAATTTGTTTTCTGGTTGAGATTGAAGACCTTTATCAATTTATGCCACCAAAACCATAATACATAATTACCAGGTTCTGAAAGGGCAAAGCAACCAATCTTGTTGCCATCAAGGAATGGAGACAGCCACATCTTCTTCTGTTCTTCTGTACCATATCGCTCTATCGGACCACAGTAGAGGCTCTGAAAATAAGAAAACATAAACACTGAAATGTTTCATAAATAAGATCAAATGTTGACTATGAAGACTGTGTACTTGTACTTGCAAAGACAAACAGTTAAAAGCCACATAAATACACTGCTACTTTATCATGGTTTCTGTCCATCAACAAGTGATGGTGTCATGTTTAGATGCAACAAACTACTTTTATTTATTGCACGATGTGGAAATATGGGGTAATACATATTCTACAAATAGGGGTAAAGGTACGTTCTCATATAGTAATTCGCCAGTCCTTGGGACTAGTCAAAGCGCTTTACATCTCACCCCTTGGCAGACCTGTTCCAACCACTGCCATCTCGACTTCTCTGGGAAGCATTCAGCCATACTGCTGGTACTCATTTATACAGCTGAGTGAACTGAGGCAATGTGGAATGAACAAATGAGCAAGAGGATTCAAACTCTGATTCTCTTGATTGAGAGTCCTATGTTTTAACTACTACACCACTGCGCCCAACAAATGTTATATTCAAGTTGTGTGGAAACATGGGGTAATATATATTGTACAAATGTCACTGTATAATTATATAGTAAAAAAGGGTTACATACATCATACAACGATGCACTGACCAGCTCCACACACCTCCTGGAGTTGCTTCAAAATGCGTGATTTGGAAAACAATGGAGTTGAATTCCATTATTTTACAAATTGTGATTCGTGTTCACCAATACTGACCGTGTGTGCACTAATGATGACCCCAGTTGATGCGCACCCTCGGCTGACCTCCTCTATACCAACGGCATATGCCAGGTAGTCAAGTCCGGTACCACCGTACTTCTCTGACACTGGTACTGACATCATGCCAAGCTGACCTAGAGCCTTGATCTAATTACAACAACAATAATAACAAACTAATGACTTAGCAACACAGAATGTATTAATACTGATAAGATCTTAGTTGGCTACAAGAAATCTATGCAGCTGCACATACAAAACATGTAACTACCATGATCTTCCAACCCTTAATATTAAAAAATACAAGATTTGTTAATGAATTGAAATACGCAAGTTTTACAAGACAGAAATATCGCTTCACTGCATATAACGCCTGATCAATAAAGCCTAATTTTTTTTTTAAAAATTCAATATTTTTAATTGGATGATCTGTCCAATTCCCATCTTATATAATTTGTACAATTTCTTACTGTAAATATACAACAGCAATAAAGATTAGAACATGCATGAGTCTTGAATAACATTGTCAATTTAGATGAACTGTGACTGTGAGAACCTAAAATTCAGAGAATTTGGGCATTTTAATTATACAAAAATGCTAACTAAAACTGCGCATCAGTCAACCTATGAAAATGATTGTACATTCCTTTTAAAATGCTCTCCTCATATAAACCACACAGAGGTTACTGAGAGTTTTCCACTGACTTGCTGCTCTGGAAATCTGTGCTCCTTATCAAGCTGGCCTGCAATTGGTCTAAGTTCTTTCTCCACAAATTCTCGTAGCGTGTCTTTCAGCATCTGGTGTGTCTCTGGCAATGCTGTGAATCTACGACTACATACTGCAAGCAGATATACAATAAAAAATTCCAACATACTGATGACCCCAGCATTGTCTTGTCTTGATACTGGCCAATACCTTTAAGCAGTCAGACGGACATGGTCGTGTGTGCATGGAGCGACTGCTGCTTTGTCTTGTTTGCTTAGTACCGAGTTTGTTAGAGCTTGCTTAACTTGTTTTAGGTCTGTGATGCTGGTTATTGGGTCCAGTCTCTTATTGTATGTAGAACACAGGCGAATTAGTAGCGGTTCTTGCTGGCATGGATGTTATTGAACTTGAAGGATTTTATGGTAAGGTCTTTGGTGATACAAACTCCTAGACTGTATTGTAAACCATGAAAAGTAAATGCAGTAGAGGGATGCCTGAAACAACATCAGTCAAGTGTTCTCCACCAAGAACGGCTTTCTTGAGTCTCTACAGGGCCACAACACGTACAGGAAGGCAGATATTCAGGTGGGTCTTTTGTTGTGAATGCAAGATGTGCGTCATTTATTTAGAAGCCATTTTTGGAACATGGAACAACCTAAATATACTGCTTTTTTTTAGGCAAAAAGGCAAGCCTCTTCCTTAGCCACAACACAACGGACCCCCAACATTAATAATAACTGCCAACAGTACTGACCGTGTGTAAGACATATCCTTGGACACAGTTACAGATGTGGTCATAGACATATCACAATCATAGTGGCAATACTCCCATTACTATTAGTGACCTCTCCATGGCACGGCACAATATCAACAAGAATTGGTATGGTCCTTAAAATAATTTTATAATATCTGTGAGCTTCTAACTTAAGTTAGCACTAACAAAGTGACAAAAAGGTCAACAGTCAAAACTTATTATTACGAACATCGCTCGCCCTATATGGATTAAACCTTCGACGTTGACCTTAGACTTAGTCTTTATCAAAGACAAAGTTTATGTAGGCCCCCGACTCAACCTAGCCTAGGCTACACGCTAGACTCGGTCGAGTTATTGCACTGTTAACAAGCCGAAGTTAGTAAAATGACAATTATCTTGATTACCTCTGTATCCACTACGTACAACTTTGGTTGAGCACAGAGCCCGTGTACAACTATGCACAACTAGTGCCATATTAAAAGATCAAGTTCAAGCAAATACCGAAGCGTTGTACATAAATTGAAATTTCGAGCAATGCCCCTGAACACGACTGCTGACTTTGTTTACAAGCGAATAGAACCACCGCCCCTACCGA
Organism: Lamellibrachia satsuma; assembly: GCA_033239005.1. Lineage (NCBI taxonomy): Eukaryota > Metazoa > Annelida > Polychaeta > Sabellida > Siboglinidae > Lamellibrachia > Lamellibrachia satsuma. Next base: position 5,613,075 of record BSQZ01000020.1, on the reverse strand, counting down.
AGCCTCTATTAACTAACCAGGACTTAACGAGTGCTTTCGATAGGTGGCGACACTTCTTCTTTCGCTTCATTTTAGAGCCTGCAATTATAGACAGTAGGTAGATTTACATCACATAGCAGCTGGAAAGGGTAGGCTCGGAGAAAGGAAAGGAAATCATGATTTAGGTGTTGTTTTTTTCTTTAAATTAATTTTGGAGTTCTGGTCAGGGCAGTGTTGAATTTGACCATGGAATCAGCATATTTTAATAGTCTGCTTTAGTTTGTACTTGGCGAAAGCATAATTTGTGGTTTGCATGTCGAGTGCATCGTGAAGTCGGAGAGAAGAAAGTATGGTTCATATAGTGATACTAGTTTGTTTGTTACCTTATAAAACATAATTAGTCTGGAGTTGCAGCGGCGTCTTTGAACGACAGTCAGTTAAGCTTTTCAAGTAGGGGGTCTCACACCCTTGACTGTATTGGAATATTTCAATCAACAAAGGCTTAAATTCTATACTATATTTCCTTGGACTGTTTAGATATAATTTAGATTACGTAATAAAAAAAGTTTAGTACATACAGTTAGGCTTATTTGCGTTTGTTTAAATTAAGGTCAGATGACAAGGTAACGCCGAGGTACTTGGATGATTTTGTGCAAGTTAAGTTTGACTGTGAAGCGTGTAGATGAAGGAAATGAAATATTTTGATTGTGTTACTGGCACGACTTCACATTTGGAGATATTAAATTCCACCAGCTATGTTTTCTCTCAACAACTGACACAATCAATGTCTTCTTTTTGCAATCAGCTGTGTTGCTTATTTCCACATGCAAATAATATGACTGTAATGCTCATTCTTTATGTGTTAGTGAAGGTCATTAATATAAATTAGGAAACAAAATTGGGCTTATAATTAGCAGTGGCCTTTTCGAGGCTTACAAATTCGCCATGCGTGCATACATGTTGGAGGAAGTGAAAGATAAAAGACGATAGCGTCTAATAGTTCAGAAGAACATTTTCTTGGTTGTTGTCGACTCAATAATAACAATATCACCCCTGGTTCCCGGGGGTTGACTAAACGTCATGTTGATTTGTATTTTGTATTCGGCTATGTTGAAATGAACACACAAGATGACTGCTATCAGGAGTTTTATTTGCATTTATTCATTATACATGTCAATTTAAAAGCATCATGTGGTTTGTGTGAACTCTACGGTTAAAATAACAACACTGACAGACACCGTCACGTAGAAACTACACAAGGCGTGTGAAATCACTTGCTGTACATGTGAAACAATTGCATCAATGCATAATAAAGCGCGTTTTCTACTTCCGACGACGTCGTAACGCATCTCATTGTCAAATACTCGCACTTACAATAACATCGCTATCAAGAACGTACACATTATGTACAAATATGATTGTGTTATTCTGACCTAATGCCGTGTCTTCGCTACGGCAAACCAATAGACTCATCTAGTAATTTCTTGAACATGCCTACGCACTAAATCGCAGAAAGGTCAACCAATATTCAAACATAGTATCTTGGTTACTGTAGTCTCAGCAGAAATCGACGATGGAAATAGCATGGTATAGGCATTATAGCCATATTCAGACGTGCCGTTTCGTGTGTATTACCCGCATTCAATACGGATTTATTTTTTATTTTGGGTGGGATACGGCGTATTTATACGGATTTTTCATGGCATATTTCGCAGCTACGCATGTGAAAATAATTGATCGGAATCGGAACGCTATATACCGACTAACCAAAGAAACATTTTATATGGATTTATAAAGAATTTCAAATAAAAAATGCGGATTTCAATCAAAACTAAAACGGCATGTCTACATCTGGCTATAGTTTAGTATTTCTAAATGTCTTGTTGATGTCTTTTTTTTAGTTTTCTGGGGCAATGTCCACTTCACGTTTAACTGTTATGTGCACTGGTTTCGTCGTCTCTACAACTCGTCGTTCAGTTCTACGAAACGTGACAAACATGTCGGTCATAGCTACGTAATATATCATCACATCGTCAGATGGCGCCACCGTTCGACACACATGATTGACCGAAACGCCGCAGTCCGATAGCTATCCGCCTTCAGCATATTTCTTAACTGACCTCTTCACGGTTTTCTTGTACGGTGCGAATGGCCTGGACGTGTAAGGGTATCCATAAGGCGGACTAAACGGGTAATTCTGCGCCGGGTAAGGCGGGAAAAACGGGAGGGGCGTACTCGGGGGCTGGTTCTGCCCGGGATAGCCTGGATAAACGGGTCGAGGTGTAAATCCGGGCATGTTAGTCGGACGCATTGTCGGGAATGGTTGAGGGGTGTACGTGAAATGTGGGTACACAGGGGGAGCCAGCGTAGCGAACGGCCTGTTTCCCGGGTATACCGGCGGGAAGGCGGGCGGCGAATATGTGGGATACGGTCTGTTTCCCGGGAAGACCGGTGGGAAAGCGGGCGGCGGTGGATACGGCGTCCTGTTTATCGGCGGGTACGGAGTCCGGATGATCGGCGGGTACGGAGTTCGGTTAATTGACGGGTACTGCGGGTAGAGGGGGTACCTGCGTTCGTAGCCGGGGTTGTAGCGAGGGTACAAACGTTTGACGAAAGGCCAGTAGTGGTAGAAGTACATCATGTCTGATTTCTTCTTAGGAGCTGGCGGCCTTTGCTGTGACAAACAAGATCACTGTACGTGAGACATTGTCGAAGTGGATATTCTCGTCCGCCGGTGATACAGTGGACGTCACTTAACAGAATCGCGGTTGGCATATTTAGCCGTTTACTAGAATATATTGGCTGGGACGGAGTCATTCCATAGCTAGTGAGTGAGTGAGTGAGTGGATGGGTGGGTGGGTGGGTGGGTGGGTGGGTGGGTTTGTGAGTGAGTGAGTGTAGACGTGTGCGTGCGTGCGTGCGTGGGTGCGTGTATGTGTTCGCGCGCGCGTGTCATTATTAGTGAAACGAATGTTGACCAACGTACCGTAACCGGACTGGCATCAGCGCCAAATTCATCTACGAACAAATATAACATTCCAAGGTTAGATTACACCGGACAGTGTTAGGGCAAGAACGGGTCTGATCTGTGTTAGTCACAATCAGCCAAATATTACACGCGCATTCAGTAGAGGGATGTAGTTATGATTTCATAATCGATCAGGTGTACGATTACAACGGAACTATTTGTTTATGTCATGGCGCAGTCATCGTGTACAAAATGGCTCATGTGATGACAACGGAACTATTTGTTTATGTCATGGCGCAGTCATCGTGTACAAATTGGCGCATGTGATGACAACGGAACTATTATTTACGTCATAGCTTGCAACACGGCAGATGAACATTTGAATTGTTTAAAAACGGAATGTCCACTTACCGCTGAAAAGTGCCACCGATGCGATTACCACCAGAACGACTGCAAGTCGTTGAGACATGCTGGATAGCAGCGCTGAAAGATATTAATCCACACTTGTGAAGATGTTAACGTGTTTTCTTGATTCCCCCACATGAACAATGAGACAATTAATAACGTTGTGGACACGTTACACTCATACATAGTAAAAGTTGATGTTATAAACGATGATTGTACCTCATCTTGACTATAAGTATCCACACAGTGGGAAGCTGTTGAAGGTTAAGAGAACTTAAGACTTAAGACCGGACTGACTAACAATATACGAAGTTACAACAAGTTTCCACGAAACGCCAAATATGTTTTTTGTACCAACATTTAACTGTTAACTGTTATTTGTGTAATTTTTATGTTTCGCCCTGACTATCACGTTTACGTTGCACGCTAAACAGCAAGGTCAATATTCATAAACACATTACGGTTAATTAATGTTTTAAATTGTGGTTCATTAAAACAGATTTAGGGCGGTAAATGTGTTAGAATAGATATACCTGGCAGGTTATACATGTACCTGGCACATTATATATATACCTGGAAGGTTACACATAAACCTGGCAGGTTATACATGTACCTGGCAGATTATATATACCTGGTAGGTTATACATATACTTGGCAGGTTATACACATACCTGGCAGGTTATATACATACCTGGCAGGTTATACATATACCTGGCAGATTATACTGCATAACATTATTTTACGATAACACCATCATACTTGTTTCATTTAAAGAAGTATAATTCATGCATCAAATGAGCAGTATCTGAAATGAACTCACCTCTTATACGTACGTGACGGCTCTAAGTAATGGTACGTTTAAAAAGCTGATGATCGACCCACTGCTTCGCTCCGTTTGACGATTCTAAACATTCCGCTTCTATTTAAGGCTCTGATTGAAGCATGCAACGCGTCTTTCGATTGGCCGGACGCTGTCACATGTGAGGCGCAAGCTTGTCGCACAGGAGATTCCGACTGATGTTGCGTCTCTTTGTACCGACATTTTATGACATATAAACGGTGTCACTACCGGAACTGCGACGTTGATGGCATTTGTCAACGTCGAGCGAAGGACAATTGTTTACCTGTCGCTTGAAAGACTCCATGTGTGCCGAATTGACAGGTACAAAGTAGCGACATGCACTGAACATGCAGTACGCGGTGGGCGCCGGACCGGAAAACAAATTGCATAACGAGACGCGCTGGAAAGATATCTCCGACACGTTATTCCTTCTCTTTCGTGCGATATCGTCTATGAAAGTTATAAAGAATGGGCGGTGGTGGCATACTGGGTCGGCCACGTTATTCCTATGCCTGATACAATATTGCCCGAGCAAGGAGGACATAGGAAACACTTTAAATGCGTGCTCCAATTCACCTTGAAAAGGTTTCAGATCGACTCGGACACACGGGAATCCGAGGTTCGATCATGTATTAACTGGCGATCGATCAAACAAAAAGGCACTAAGTTGTTTGAAGCCAACCACTAGCAACCGTAGCCAAAAAGCGAGAGATCAGGAAGATGAGAGCCATTACCAGTCTAACAAATCATCTCCATGTACCTCATCTTGACTATAAGTGTCCGCACAGTAGGACGCTGTGGCGGGTTAAGACCGGACTGACTAGCCATATATGAAGTCACAACCAGTGTCAATGTCATCCTCGCTTCAATGGCTGATGATGACGAGTAGACTGCAAAGGAGCAGGGACGAGAGGTTTTGATAGTAGATGTTTCTATGGGAAGAAAGTGTTTTGAGGCCGGGCGCAGTTCTGCTGATAAAGGTTCGTCAATACACGGCGTGATTCTCGCGAATCTATTGGGGAAATTGACGTAGTGAGGCCAGGGTAGCTGCTTTGATGATGATGCTGATACAATGGTCAGATACCTGGTTTAATGCTGACAGAGAATATGCCCGTATCTTTGGTTCAACGCTGGCAGAGAATATGTCCATATGATTGGATCAATGATGACTAACGAAGTGGTCGTAGGATATGGGTAACGCTGACACATAAGATATTCTGATGATGGTGTAATGCTGACAGAGAAGATGTTCCAATGATGGTGTAATGCTGATAGAGAAAATGTTCCAAGGATGGTGTAATGGTAACATAGAAGATGTTCTGATAATGGTGTATTATTTACAATATAGATGTTCCATTGCTCGTATAATGCCCACAAGGAAGATGTTCCATTGATCGTATAATAATGATGTTCCCGTGATGGTGTAATGCTGACAAAGAAGATGTTGAAATGGTGGTATAATGTTCATAAAGAAGATGTTCCAATGATGGTGTAATGCTGACAAAAAAGATGTTCTGATGATGGTGTAATGATGACAAAGAAGATATTCCAATGATGGTCTAATGCTGATAATGAA